>JARBJD010000422.1:0-55624 GCA_033064195.1 Blattamonas nauphoetae
TGACAAGTCATTTCACAGCTCGCTTTCCTCCACTCATTCTTCGGTAAATGGACAGATGGATTTGACTCTCAAGCAACCCTCAACTAGGCCTCTGTCCCTCTCCGCAACAACGGTAGTCTCGCTGCACCACCTGCCCTCGTCTTTTCAAACGTGCCGTCGTCATTCGTGTTCACAGTGAACCACGCCACTCCCCCAAACTGGATTGTGGTGCAGAAAGAGGCAGCAAAACTTGCATAACATCGTCTTCAATCAAATCACCGAAATAAAGAAGACCGTCACAGCTGTACGCCATCAGCACCCTCCTTGTCTCTGACAACGTCGATACAATGTATTGTTCATCCGCAATCTGCATTCCTCTCAACTTCCATACTCCGCACTTCGAGAACGGGGACAAACTCGGAATGGAACGAACCAACACTTCTTCACTCGTCGTCGACCACAACTGCTGCTTGATCGATTTGGTGCTTTTGGCTTCTCGGATGGTTGTGTTCTCTTGGAGGGCGGAGCGAGAGAGGGAGAGTGGGCCGCGGGGTGAGGTTTGTGTTGGGATTGACACGTTCAGCGAGCGGGACGAGGTGGATGTGGATTGGTTGTGGGTGAAGTGAGGGTGGGGAGAGTGGGTGAAGGGCGAGCGAGGTGACGTTTGGGTGCCGAATGTGTTGAGCTCAATTTCGAGATTTCTGAACTTGGCTTTCTCAAACACTTCTTCCTCGTTGTCCCTCTCTTCTCCACCCCACTCAGAATCCCTCATTGCATCCAGCTGTGTCCTTCCATCCATCCCTCTCGTCCTTCCATCCATCCCTCTCGTCCTTCCATCCATCCCTCTCGTCCTTCCATCCATCCCTCTCGTCCTTCCATCCTTCTTCTCCTCTCCCATCTCTCTCGTGTTGTTGGAGGTGGGGTTGACTATAATCAATCCGGCAAAGTATCTACAGTTTGTGCCAAAAGATGCCGATCTGCGCCAAAAACATTCCCACCATTCAGACTTACGGACTCAGACGATCTGGCAAAGTTCTTTTCTCCTTTTTTCTCACTTCCCCAGGACTCAGTATAGACTCAAACTTGTGATAGTGTGATTGCAGGGACTTTGGACTGCAGATCTCACCACTTTTCGTCTCAAGCCTTTGTCTCTCCTCCAAGGCTCACAATGCGTTGTTCTTTGCTTGTTTGACTTTCATTCATTTGTCTTCATCTCTTTTGCAGCATTTTTGAACATTGTGGATGGACATTCCTCGTTTGTCAAGACTTGATGATCAAAGTCATCATTGTCCCTGAACTTCCTTTATTTGCTCGTCTTATCGTTTTTATCATCTTCTCCAGTCCTTCTTTCCTAAATCATCAACTTTCCCAACATTCAATCAGCATCCTTATTCACTTCTTTTCCATCCTTTTGGTTTTCATGTTTCGGAGATTCTCCCTTCAGGCAGAGGCGTGATAACATTCGTCTGGATTTGTTTTAACGAGAAGCTCGCCTTTTTCTGGTTAATGTTAATTTTCTTTCTCAGGATCCCGTTTCTCTGAAGCCACCATGTTGTTTTTGCTTAATTTCATGACTAAAAAGAATTGAAAGTGGAATAACGAAATGAAAAGAAGCTAATGAGAACATGACATGCAAATTTTGATGTGGAATCGCACCTGCCTTTGGATAGAAACGTGAAAAAGAAAACGAAAATAAACGGGAAGAATTGGTGTATACTCCAGAATGAATGCTTGGAAAGGTCTGCAGAAAGCAAACGATGATACGAGAAAACGAGAAAAATGATTAAAACGAGAAAACAAACGCGTTGTTTGGATGTTGAGGATTGTGATCATCAAATCAAGATGTATGAGGAAAACCTTCCAATACAGCTCATAAACACTGTTAAAATGGAGACACATAAATGAATTATCGTCGAAAACGAAGAAAAACACATACTGAGTCATGGAGAGGAGAGAGAGTTTGGACGGTGAAGATTGGTGAGATCTGGTGTCCAAAGTCCCTGCAATCACACTATCACGAAGTTTGAGGTCTATGCTGAGTCCTGGGGGAAGTGAGGAAAAAGGAGAAAAGAACTTTGCCAGATCGTCTGGAGTCCGTAAGTCTGAATGGTGGGAATGTTTTTGGCGCAGATCGGCATCTTTTGGCACAAACTAGACCCAAACTGAATGAAGTATGGTTTTGAAATGTTACGGTTGATGCAAATTTATGAGGGTTATTTTAAATATAAGGTCGATAAATCTGAATGAAGTGACTTCTATTTGAATAGGGTACGATCCTAATTGAATCGAAAGAGTTCTTTCAAAGAACAGGGTTATTTCAAAATAACCAAGTTCATTCAAATTAAGACCCACAACAAAACATTTTTGTCAGTTAACACTCTTAATTCACCTGAGATCCATTTCTTTGCATTCGCAAACAGTGTGTGAACGGTAAAACACCCGGTCTTTTTAGTTTCAAGGAAGATCTGTTGACCATCCCATTCATTTTAACTTTTCCTCGCCGACTGCTGATCTCTGAGAGACTCAACCAATAAGTTAAGAAACGATGGTATTGATTCCGAAAACTTACCATAATATCGTGAGATGGTCTCCAATTTCAATCAATCCTTTCAGAAATGTTAGATCTCTCGTTGCAACAACAAACACTGTGTTTGACGAGAATTAAAGTTCAGTTAGCGAGATTTCGGTACTTGTTGGTGTTCCTTTGGCGACTTCCACACCAGCTTGGAAAGGAGGTGTGTTGTCCTGCTTCTTTTAGTAGTATCGTCGGAACAATCTCAGGCACCTTCGAAATGTTGACAGAGCTTCGCGGCTTCTCGTTCACAGATGGCAAACCGAGTAAACCAAATCCCACCGAGACAGAACGTCCTTACAGGAACAGTGGTGCCTCTTTGAATGACACAACAGTCATGCTGATCGCAGGCGAATGACAGGAAGAAATCGTGATTGACTTTGTCTTTTCCAAGTACTTTGTTGGTTTCTGGAGTCTTTCAGGAGAGACGGGAGAAAGAGGGTGATGAGACGAAGGAGAGGTTGAGTGAATGTGTCTAATCGAACGGGAAGTCGGAAAGGATTGACTGGATGACGTGTGAAGCATTGAGCGAAGTGCTGAGAGTCGCAAGTGGGGTACAAACAGAATGTGGTGGACTGAGCGTGTCTTTCCCTGTCACAGACGTTCTGTCCCATTTTGGGAGAATGAGTGGAGCAGAGAAAGCGATATTGCTGAAATAAGCCCACACAAGCGGCTCACGTTCTGAGTTTGTTGGCTTTTTCTTAACCAGCTTTTCATAAACAGTGAGATGGAGTCAGATGCAGTGGATCATTGCTTGGATGCACCTTGTTCTGTGCAGTTCTTTCCACCAAGATCGTTTCCAGCGACCATTCTCGACCTCAGGTTCGAGGATCCAGTTACGAGAAAGGTAATTCCCAGACGAGTCAGAGACAAGCTGGAACCTGATACAGGAGAACAAGAGCGCTGTCAACGATTGAAGATTGTTAGAATTGGCTGGTTTTGGTTATGATTTTTGCGATGGGTCCAGATCTAGGAGATGTTCTCGCCTGTGTGGAGAAGAGCGAGGGAGATTGGGTCGATAATGGTTGAGGTGGAAGCTACGTATTGTCGAGACTTAATCTGTTTGCGAAATGGATGGAGGGATGGTCATCTGAGCGTGAGTGGAGGTGGAAGTACCAGTGGTTGGATCGTGAGGAAAAGTTTGGGGAGATTGCGTGTCCAAAAAGCCGGGGAAGTTGACTGATCATAGATTTCGTTCGCTTTCAACGTTAATGCTTGACTGGGCGGTGTGGTGTTGTCATTTTGGCGTCAGTCCTGCCGACTCTCCTCACCCATTCAGCTGGCGCGGTTTGGCTGCTCCGACGGGGAAGAGGCGGCGAGGTAGAGAAGAGAAAGGGCACTCAGCACTTGCGTCTTCGAAAGCACAGTCGTCAGGTCAATCGTGTTCAGTTCAGCCAGAAGAGCATGCAGTGTCAACTCGACCTGAAGGCGCTCCGCCAGCTCAGCTATGGTGTCCTCGTCTGTCTCCTTCTCAACAACTGGCTCTGTGTAGCGAAGCTCTCGACAGCGTTTCTCGGTCAGCTTGAGTGACTCCGAGATGAGCGACACCATCTACTCCCTCGTCGCTTTCGAGTGGCTGCCCCAGCTCGATCGTGCTGGCCATCACAGCCGAGTTGAGAAGGGTCACAATGACAGACACAGCATCTTGCGCGACTGCCCAGTTGTTCAGACGGACAGCAGCAGACACAATCTCGACCAGAGCGAGGCCGGCGTTGTTGATGTTCGGCAGGCGGCGAGGTCGGGCTTGCAGTGTGTCGGCGTGTCGGATGGGCGAGACATGGTCGACGACGTGCGAGTTGCTTTCAGTTCGTGATGTGTCTTCAGTAGGTGCCCCTCGGCTGCCTCTTCCTCCTTCCCATCTTTCTCGTTTTCTTCCTTGTCCTCTTCGTCCTTCTATTTTCTTCCTTCTTCTCATCTCCCTGCTCGTCGTCTGATTCTTTGTCCGGCGTGTCGTTCGGGACGAGGATGATCCACTCCGAATCCCTCGCCAGCTCGACCAGCATCCGTAGTGTCTTGATCGACTCGCCCAGCATGTGCCACTCGTTCGGCACGCTCAGATCCAGGCTGCCTACACGCTCTGCATCAGCAGGCACACACTTGCACCGAGCTGGCACACGTCTTCAGAGCGTACACGGTTCCACTTGGGTTCGGGGTGGTTGAGAGCGACGTGTCTGCTTCTCTTGCCGTATCTGAAGTGCTCACAATCAACTACAGCAGCTCCGTCACGCGGTTCAGAACTTGTGTCATCTTTCTGTCCTTCTGCACCGCAATCTGCTCCTCCGATCCTCGCTGTGGGTCTGTCTCGTCCAACACCGCGTCGTGTTGTATGTTCCGCATACTCTCCTTCGAAAAGGCAGTTTGGAGCATTTCCAGCACACCCGCGTCGATCTCAGCGGCTGCTGAATGTCTGCCCTCGCTGCCGCTGTGCAGTGACAGATGGAACACGTTCACCACAGCCAGCCACACGCGCATCAGCACCTGGTGCTCTCGATGGCCCTTGCTGCTGCTCACGTCCTCGTCGCACCCCGACAGAAGATGGATGCAGTCAAAGAGAACAGTCAGGCCTCCGCAGAACACGGCGATGGTGAGGGAGGGAGGAAGATGGCGACGCGCGCAGTTCGTTCAGGTTGTCCAGGCAGAGCGCAGCATTCCCGAAGAACGGGACGAAGGAGTTGATGAACAAGTTGCTCCGCATCGTCAGGCAGTCACTCATCAATCCCTGGTCGTCTGACTCACAGGAGATCTCGTGCAGTGTGAGCATGGCGAGGAGGAGCGGGCTTGGAGTCTCTGATTCCAAGATGTCTGCTGCTTAGATTGTCGGCGACGATTCTGCCGAGGCTGGCTGTGGCTGGGTGTGTGGGGATCTGGAGGAAGGGTCGAAGGAGGTGTGGATAGAGGGTTGGCTGGTGTGCGTGAATGGACTCAGGCGGGACATGTTCTTCAGTAGCTCCGTTGTCTCCAACTGGTTTTCTTCATCGCGTTGTTACGATTGGGAGGGAGATTGAGGATTAGACTGGCTTGCTTCATTCCCATCAACCTTTTCCTGATTCTGAATGGATTCTGGCGAGCTCTCTTCGTATTGGTTTTGGGCTTTTGTGAGTAAGCTGATGCGACTTGCATGTCAGGTGGTGTTGTTTGAGTGGTGTTCTCCAGAATATCTGTAAGAGGAGTCGAGATACATTGAGCGAGGAGAGTAGGCGTTGGGCTGGCCAAGATGTGTGAGATTACTGTGATTGAGTGTCGAAGGAACCAATAAAAGGACTCGATCCGTTCTGAAGAGAGTTGGCAACAGAGTTTGAAAGAACAGATGTCGAATTTATCAAGTTCTCTGGTTGATCCGAATTCTTCCTCAGAATGTTTACCAAAGATTCAATAACTCCTTCTTCAACACATTCCAGATTTCCGTGATCTAAATTGATGAAAAATAGTCAGACAGAAAGGAGAAAACTGTTCTGGGCGAGGAGAGCAAGAAGGCCTGTCCCGATTCGAGTGATCGACTGGTTATTCGAACAGTGAGGTCGGAAAGTGGCAACAACAGGAGCCAAATGCTCAGGCTCGGGAATTGATCGACAGTGTTTTCTGGTCCTGGAGATGAGATGAGGAGAGTGAAACCTTGGTCGATAAGTTGGTTAAAGAACATAACAATGGAATGAATGAGAGTCGAAATTTTCGGAAAGATGCAGATGCCTATTGTAAGCTTCGTGATGGTTTCAGTTTCAAGCAAGGATGGGGCGAAATTAAAAGCCAAAAAAGAAAGGACATACATGACGCAAGGTGCAAGACACAAAGGATTGCCGATGTGGGTCGTACATGGAGAGGTTTGTTCAGTTGTTACGCGAATGTCTCGATGGGAGTGGAGATAGCACCCGATCTAGCAACAAGTTAGCAAACGTGTGCTTAACGAGAATTGGTACAAGGGAAGGACGATCAGACGACTTTAAACATTTCTCGGGGAGTTTTCACGCTGCCACAGGAATGACACAAAATGGCGATGAGAGAGAATGTGAGAGAAACCTGAAGATGCGAGCGATGCAAGGGTAAGCACCATTCATTGGATGAGATCCTCGTCTTTTCGAAAGAAGAAATCAAAAGGAATCATCACAATAGCGTTTATCAGTTCCTGCTGTACCGTGGTGGCAGCAAGTTCCTCTTGAAGAGGTGAAAAAGGGGAAGAACACACTCGTGTGACAAATATTGTGGATTGCTGAGAATACGAGAATGAGGATAGTGCTGTTGGAGTTCATGAACACAGGATTGGTGATAATGAGGAGTTCAGCCTTATTCAGAGTTGAATGTCTTTGTGGCAGAAACTGGAGGAATCAAGCAAAAATCAGGTCAACCAAAGTGTGGGGATTGTGTAACAATCCGGAGAACTTCTGTCAGTCCATGACTCTTCGCTGAAAAAGGATTGTTCAGGTCCGAACCATTACAAAATGAGTCTCTCACAGAATCTTCAAAGTCCAACTGTATGTTTTGGTTCAATAGACTGTCATGTGTTCTAGTCGGAAACAATCGAAAATGCCTCCGATAGCCCATCGGACTTACTGCTTCCGCCGACCCCGTCCGTATCCTTACAATCCACACAGACGATCTGGAAGTATGTGATTCTTTCCTATTCATTGTGTAATAAACTTGAAGAAGTCCAATTTCATACCAGAGTCTATTCGGGTCTCCATCACCTTTCACACACAGCTTGAATTGGAATTCCCCCAGTCCTCTAGATAGAGCAACGAACCTGATGAGATCCCATGTCTCTCCACAGCCAGGAGAGTTAAATCTCCCCATAGAGACTGAGGAGATTCGAAAAGTGAAAAGGGCATCGTCAACTCAGCTGAACGAATTACAAAAGTTAAAAACAAGACAAACCCAGGCTATTTTGAATACGAGACCCATTAAGAAAAAACCAGAAAAAACCGGGGGATTAACGCAGAGCTACGAAGACGGGAATCATTGGGAACAACTGCGAATCTCCGCCGACAACTTCCATTCGCTTGTGACACGAATATCAGACAAATTTCCTGAGGGACCAAAGAGGGGAAAGAAGAAGAGCTTGGCAACCTCAGATGAGCTAATTATTTACCTAGAATGGCTTTCATCCCAAACGAAACAGAAGCAAATATCTCGATTCATGAATCTCAGCGAAACGATGACATCCAACGCAATTCATAACATCCGACCCAGGTTGCACTCTGTTCTATCAGATTTGTTTAATTCCCCCTCGTCCCGTCCCAAATCAACTCTCGAAATGGCCATTCGTGGCACTGTACGTTGATGCCACCACCATCGTCGTTCCGAAGCCATTGGTTCCACATAACCATGGCAAAGTTTTATGGGATGGTCATCACGACGTATATGCGATGAAATTTCAGGTTTGCGTGTCGGCATCACCACCCCACAAAGCCCTTTTTGTTTCTGATGGATATCAAGGCTCCAAACACGATGTGATGGTCTTCCGCGAAAATCTTCCCATTATCGAGCAATACCTCCAAAGACAGAATCAGAAAAACTCGTATTCAAAGAGAATGGAGAGACATCATGGGGAATCATGGGGGATCAGGGGTACCTTGGTCAATTTCCACAATTTCGATTTATCCGTCCAACAAAACTCACAGAAGAGAACAGGAGCAATGAGCAAGTAAAAGAGCACAACAAATGGGTTGCTCACGAAAGAATTGAAGTGGAAAGATTTTTGGAAGAATGAAGACTATTTGGCTTCGTTTAGCCGGAACGTATGATGGAGGGATGGATTCAATCAATATGGACACACAAATCGCTGTATGGCTGACGAACCTGCACATCGACTCTTGGTCGGGGTTTTCCTTTGATGACACGTTTAGTGACAGAGCGCTGGCTCACACTGTTGAGCCAGCTCTTACAATAGCAAAATCAAAGCAATTTCCAGAAAGGCTCATGCTGACATCAGCCACGTTCGTCGTATATCAAACACGTCCTCATCTCCGGAGTCACAACCGACACAACACAGCTTTGACTTTGACGAATTCTAATTTGTGAACCCTCACTATTCACTCTAATTCCTCAGCTTTCAACCACTCCCATTTGTAAAGATTCCTTTCAGGTCATTTTTCAGTCTTCCATCTTTAAGCCGGCTATCCCTGCAATTCTCTCAGAAGTCACAGCTCTCCGCGTGAACACATTTCATCCGATGGAACTTGTCAGGATTGACGAGACATGCCAAGATTCGTTCTCTTAAACTTTTCGCGTCCCACTTCCCTCTGGTTCGAATACACACGCAAAACCTTTCCTCAATGTCTGACAATCTTCTTACAACTTCTTTACCTTTTACTTTTCAGTCGTGTCAATTCATACACCAACAATGCCTCGGTCATCCTTCCATCCAAGCTTCCCAATGACTCCCCAGACAGGACTACGATATGATGTCGTTTTCCTGTAACGCCACATGTTGTTTGGATGCGGAGAACAGCACTGTTTGGTTAGTGAGTGCCATTTCCTCACCATCTCTCATCAGAGGTCTTTCTTCAGCAACACCGAGACCTTCAAATTATCTTGAGATGTTGTTTTCATCTTAACCCGACGAGCATTACTGTGAAACCTTTTCAGTGTGCTGAATTATATTATCTCAAATGGCGATGGCGCCGTCTGGAGATTCGTCGTCTTTTCTTTGAACCGTCAACGTAACTCGTTCAACAGTCCAACCGAGCCACACTTCACACATCTCTATTCCTCGTTTCTGCAACTTGTTGCATAAACTGAACGTCCGGAAGAAATGCGCGACGTCCCACGACCGACAGGTCTCAACCCCGTTCACCAATTCATTTGGAACTATCCTCTCCAGCGACAATCAACAATTTCGAACCTACGCTTCTGGATGTGGTTCAGTCATCTTTTTTCTCAGGAGGAATTTGCATTATTGTTCCTTAGCATATCCAAAGACAACGCGTTCATCCACAGCTTCATTCGAGCCTATTGGGAGAACTATCATATGGAACAACTCCCCCTCGCTTCCATTCACGGGCTACTGAGACAGGATTGGCCGGAATAGTCACTGCACAGAGCACCCACGAGTTCGAATCCGTATCGGCTCAGCCTGACACAAGACTGCTTCCCAGAATGGATCCTGACATAAATTGGATTGTTACATCGATATTGACAACGTTCAGAGCCTCCCTTTAAACAGGGTTCAACCATAATCCGTCATATTCCACATTCACGTGTGTGCTTGTGTAACAGTCCCAATCTCTGAGCGAAAGAAATAAACAAATGAACTGGGTTCTCCAAAAAATGAACAAAAGAGAAATAGCCATCATCAGCTCACAAACACCGACCATTTCCGAACCCCCCGACCTCTCCTCCCTCACCCCCACTTCACTTCCCTCAGCCACTCCAACGACAAGCAATTGTCGACGTCTTCATCAAACATCTCCCCGAGTCCTTGTCAGTCACTACCCTCGCCCACTCTTCCACGAAGAACACACTGCGCGAAGTATATCGAAACTCGTTCGACCAGAATGGGCAGACGCTGGATTCCAGCCCGATTGCTGATCTTCTTCTGCTGCTTACGCCGTCCACGTCGTGTGGGCCGATGATCAGAGTGTTGTCTCAGTAGCCCTTCCTTCAGTTTGCTACTGAAGAGGAACTGACAGTCGGAACGACCGGATCGATGCTGCTTCAACAATCACTTCCTCTCACCTTCACAAGCACCTCAGCGACTCGTCCATTTCTCAGAACTCTCGTCTCCATCATCGCGCAGAGGATGCTGTCTCGCTCGCCGTTGGTCGCTCTTTACCCGTATCGTCCACAGGCCCCGTATTCACACTCACATCACGTCCTGAATGTGGCTGACAGTGTGGCCTTCGCTCCTCCTTCTCACACTCCACTCGATGTCGACATCACTTGGGTCGATGTGCCGGTCGTCCTCCAGCGGATTCTGATCGAAGAGAAGACAGAAACAACTTGAACAGGAAGGACACGGCGAGAACATTGTTGAGACTATCGAGTCAATCATCTTCGCAAACGACTCAACGGCGTTCAACCAAGCACTCCTCGACGCCATCCGAATCGACGACGAGAACACCACGCTGCAGGTGTACATTCCCATCGCTGGCCAGTCCCCTTCTCTCTCTGGATTCAGACCAATTGCATCCTTCGCCCCTGTGCCTCTCCTCGAACAGCAGACCATCACTCTCACAACACCAAAAGCAAAGAAAGCGCTGTCCAAACCATCGTCGTCTCCCGTCTTCGCCGCCTCGTCCCTCGCCCCCCTCCAAAAGAGTTCGTGTCTGTCAAAGACAAAAGTTGGGAAGTGTTTGTCCCTCTCGTCATGTCGCCGATGCCTGGCGGTTATCTTCCGCTCGAATCGAACTCCCCAGTCGTGTCTGATCGTTCTTCGTAGACATCGCCCAACACAAACATGCTGACCACATCCGCTCCACCCACCTCGGAAGTCTTCAAGTTGAAGCAATTCGTGACCAGACTTCTTCTGCATCGGATGCACTTCGAAGTTCCCTTCACAACGAACCTTCTCAACCATCGACTCACCGCATTCACCCTCGCCAACCACATCTCCCTCGCCGTAAAAAACGATCCTCTCTCCACTGTCATCTCGCCTGAAGAGTCCCCCCTCCTCTGCGAAGAGCCACTCAACATACGCTACCTTTATCCATCGATGCTCTACTCGAATGTGTTCCCCGATGCTTTCATCATCCAGGTGGCCGTCTGCGCTGCTGGGTGGGATCACTTCCTGACTCTGTTTCTGACAAACACGCATTTGGACTTCTTCTTCCTTCCACCGTTCTTCTGGTCGAAAATGGGAAAGATCCAGAAAGACTGCACGCATGCACTCGAGAACCAGACAGTGTCTTTCAATCCAGACGATGTGGAGAGAGTGGGGTACGGATGGGAGATGATCATGAAGTAGCCAATGTCGTCTAAAGGGCGCCAGCAGATCCCCCAACTCAACGAACAGACCAGAGACCAAATTGAAGTGTTCAAACCTGAATTTGGCCCTCAGAAATCGGAACAGGCAATCATTGATGCATCGTCCAATCTCAATCACAAAAAATACGACAGACAACGCAGAATTCTTCCGAGCAGAAGTGCCTTACAAAACTGGTTCAGAGCCAGAAGATGTGTCGATCTCTCCCAGCCTCACACATCCCATCGCCCCACTTCCACAGTTCACTCATCTGCTGGACATTGCAACGTCGAGGATCTTTATCGGAATCACTTGGGACATTCTTCACGTCACATCTCATCTCCAGAACCAGGTCTGTGGAGTTACTCCTCCATCCACAGACAGCTCAAATACCGTGGCGAGATCAGCGTCGGAGAGCGGGTTGATGGAAGCACGGGCGGCGTCTGGTCTCTCAATCACTCTGACCGATTCCTCTTCACCGTCGCCGAGCGAGGGAGCCACACCGTTCGATCACCATTTCCCAGAATTCGATTATATGAAGAGCTCAGTCGACAAAGCCCTTCTTCCGATTCTGAGGCTGTTGGATCTGACACTCTGCTTCTCTTCATAATGGCAGATCGAGCCAGGGAAGGAGCTGAAGCTGCCCAGTTTGTATGAGAGCGACATCCACCCTCTATCACTTCCATGTCTACCGAATATATCACTGATCGAATCTCTCTTCACGCCAAAACAATGTCATCGCCTCCCACTGACAACAAACCACTCGCACAACACAAACACGTCCATTGTAACGATCCTCGTCTGTAAACATTGCTCAGGTCAATCGGATTGACTGAGTCAACCAATCAGAAGACGGAGTCGGAAAGAGATGTCGAAGACAAGAAACAGACACAAACTGAGGGAGCTTGTGCAGGTGATCAAGGCGAAGGGGCAGCGGAAGCAGTTGGAGAGAAGAATCCACAAATGTTGGCACAAGACGAGGTCACTGGAGGATGAAGAATTCGAGCGAGAACCGAAGGAACTGCTCAAACAGGAAAAATCGGAGAAGAAAAGACAAAATTTGGACGATCTCGTGTCGAGCGAGGAAGGGCTGAGTGGAGCAGATGACGGCGACAAAGTGTTGGCTGGTTTGCAGGACACCGCTTTTAGAACTATTGCTCAACTGCTCCAGCCGTCGGAGGACGATGGCCTCAAAGAATATTTGGGCGCGATGGAGTCGATCGCTGACGCCATCTTTGCATCGAATTTAGAAGTCGAAGGAGAAGAGGAGATGACCGACGTGGCGTTCAGTTTTGTGTCAGAAGACGAATTGTCAGATTCGGACAAGTCGGACATGGAACGTCTGCTCACCATGCTCAGCCCTGTGGACTCAAGCGATTCGGTGATGCTGCTTCACCAAAATAATCGGAGCCTCGAATGCAAGCGAAACAAATGACACGAAATTCAGCTCGATGGAACAGACAGAGAAGCACAAGTGTGAAAAAGAGTCCGTGAAGGCCCCGATGGAGAACAAATACATCGTCAAATCAAACACTCCGCTACCCATGCAAAGCCATCACATCTCACGCCCGACCTGCTCAGTGCTCATTGTGAATAGGCTGGTCATCTGCTGTCAGTCCATGTGGGCATCAAACTCCGAAAGTTGACCATTCTAATCACCAGATTGACCTCATTCATTTATTCTTTTCATGTGTCCTGCATATGTGCAATCTGTAGCTGATCAAAAAATGACAGAGAACAGTGTCCATTCCTGTTAGAAAAAGACTCAGAAGGAATGAAAAGTGAAGTGGGGCGGATCTGAAGTGACGCCTCCAAAGTGAGTAATTTCGAACATGTCAACATTTTCCATCCTTCACTTCACATTTTGTCGCTTCTGGTTCGCTTTTGAGATACATTTGAATCAGAAAATGGCGAAAGTGGGTTCAAAAAATGTTATGGTGCCTAATTTAAAATATGTTTGACCTTTCTGAAATAAGTGGGTTATTTCAAAATAACTTAGTTATTTCAAATTTCCCATAGTTCTATTCAAATATACCCACTTCATTTAAAATACCATACTTCATTCAGTTTGGGTCTACTGTATACTCAATCCATTTCGATCAATCCCATCAATCCAACATTTTCATCTTCATTGACCGATCACACATCATTATTTCTCTTTCATCACTTTTTGAATGCTAAAACGTGAAATGACCCACTAGTACTCGACTAGAACTCATCGAGCCATGATCGACCCTTTGAGGATCGGAAATCCTGAATCGACAATTCAGTGAACATATTCATCCCAAACGCAACTTATCATCAGTGGGATGTTCACATGATGACAGAACAGCATTCCGCTGATCTTCAGAAGACGTAAACGGACAAAACAGGCACGGCATGGGCAAAAACGAATTTCCCACTGCAATTCACGGGACATGATCGACAAAGAAGCTGTTACTCATTTATCAGAGGCAGAACTGGTGAGTGGTGACGATTCAAAGGAACGGACCATCCGAGTGTTGCGGTTCAGAGCAACTCGCTACTGTCCAAGCTGATGTGGCATGAGTCCTCCATCTCCTCCGTGACAATTCTTTCCAATATGTGGCTCCATGTCTGATCACTTGGGAATCTGTCTTTCGATACGCCCTTCGGCTGGACGTCACCGATATCACAAATCCTGTCGTCAAGCCAAATTTGCGCTTCGGCGACATCTGGACACTTGTTAAAAAGGCATATAACCAAGATACCACGCCAATTGACGACTCGCCTCCCTCTCATCTTGCTCCTCATTTTGAAGACATCAGTCATTCCGGCTTCCGGTATTTGGTTCTCGTTTTTTTCAAGGAAAGGGTTGATCTCAAGTTGTCCGCGAATTTAAGAAAAATAAAAAATTAGAGCAGTGGGTGACATTGATATGATCACATGAGATGGTTGTTCGTTCCTCAATTTCTATTTCTTCCTGCTGAAGACAGTGTGGAGTCTGCTCAACTGGACTCAAGTTGAAATTATGGATTGATCTCAATCTGACCCCATTGACGATTGCTTTATTTTCATTCTAGCATCACTTGTTCAATAATTACTGGTCTTTCCTGCTGTTTCATTGAAGAATGATAAATAGAAATGGAATTGAAAGCTCGTTCTCATTGATCGCCCCTTTCTTGTTTTTTTTAAGTACCAAATACCGGAAGCCGGAATGACTGATGGAATCTGAGGACAGCCACTTCGACAATTCAAAGATCGAGCAGTCAGTCAAAACAGCAATGGGCAATGCCAATGTGGGTGCCTACACATCTCTCTCATCTTATTCCCCCGCCATCCAGAGTGGTATTTTCTATACTCCCAACATTGGCCATCTCATCAAACCAGAGAAGATGATCGTGTTGACAGAAGGGCAATGTTTCGGGAAAATCGACATTCTTCATCAATCAGATCAAGGAGAAGAACCTGGTGAAGGTTGCGATTTGTGGAGGACATCCCGTGAAGCAACCGCACCCGATAACACATATTCTTGTGAATATCGGGACAGGAACCGAATTGTATGTTCCAATCTCTTCCACACTTCCAAACAAACACGAGGTTCCATGCATCTTCATGCAAATGCCACCACACCACGATACCCTTCTACTCACCAGCTCTGTTCACTGCAGACGACTTTCAGAAGGTTTCAAGCGCTGTGGAGCTCGAATTAGGAAAATGTGCATCCGGTCAAGTTCAGATGACCTCGAAATGCCGCGGAGACCCCTCCTCTCCAAGAAAACACCACCAATCTGGCCTCTCCACACTCTCAGCTGCAACCGTCGACTATCAGCCATCTGGAGCTTTTTTGAGGTCGAAGATGAAACGAGATCCGTGATTCTGTTGTAATTTAGTTCTGTTTTCCACTTCATTGGCTTGTTCTTTCCTTTTTATGTTTCGTGACTTTCTCTCTTTTATGATCGACCATGAGAACGCAATTGATGTGAATAATCATTTCTGCACTTTTGAAACGCAACATGCATGAAAATGAATGGGCGATGTGGGATTGGTCACAGACTATGAAAATGTCGGATTGATGGGATTGATCGAAATGGATTGCTTATAGATACTTTGCCGGATTGATTATAGTCAACCCCGTTGGAGGTGTTCGTGGCGATTGTGTGCTCACTCGAACTGTTCCATCTGCTGCTCCTGTCAAGCTCAACGACAACCCAGTTTTGGTGTTTGCTGTGGACGGTGTTTCAGTGCTGGCCGAGTTTGATGAGTTGGCCGGTTTTGATGTGCTGGTTGGTTGTGCTGTGTTGAGTGGTTGTTTTGTGTCGTCGGTGGCGAACTGGAGAGTGATGGCTTCTTCTGCCATTTGCTTCTCTTCCTGGAATCGTTTGTCGGTCTCTCTCTTCGTCCTTTCGAGTTCGATTACAGCTTTCCACTTGTCTTCATCGATGTATTGCTGTTGTTCGAATCGAATTGCTGTTTCGTCCTTACAATACTCAGATATCACTTTTTGGTATCACTTGCTTCACAATAGACGAAATGCGATCTGCCCAGAGTCCGGCTTCTTGATCGATTTTTCCGACATTGCATGTTTCGTGAACATGCTCGGAGAAATCGATTTTGATCTCTAACTGTGTTACCGTGTTGGTCGGTTCATATCTCCATGTGATTTGATGGATACCTTTCAATTCTCAAAACTCGTCCAACTTTTTCATTACGGGGAAATTGATCTTCTCGAAAAGATGATTTATCTTCCATTTCGCAACGTTCTTTTCTCCTATTCTCTCCATCATTCCCACTTATCCACGATAAACTCAAGCCGCGTAACTATTTCTTGTTGCAGACTGAGGTGAACTTTGCCCAATATGGGACCGATCACGAATTCATGACATAATTGGAGAGTACCAGAAGAGTTACAGAAAAGGTAGGCAGGCAGAAATAGGCATGGCTGACCGGCACTGACCGGTCAGTTTTCGCCGAAAAGTACTGACGGTCACTGACCGGAGAAATAACCAAACCCATATTCCAGAGTTACCATTTCTCCGAAGAGGAATCCAAAACACACTGAATAACTAGTCAATGACGAGAATATCCACGTTATCTCTGTGGAAATGTGAAAAGAAATTCGTTATCATTTCAATCAATCCGATTAACTCTTATATTCAGAGATTTCCGAACGAAATAATGACAAAAAATGATGTGGGGACATGATCGAACTGCTGGTCTGGGTTAGCTTCTCTTTCAAATTCCAACTCAATGCAAGTTGCTTCAGAAGCAATTTTCTTAACATCAACGATCGAAAATGTGGTTGAAGACGAGAGACAAGAAGTGTTTGGATATCTGAGTGCGAACGTTGTTGTGCCATCTGTTTTACTGAAAGAGACTGTCTCTGCCGCGAATCCTGTTCCATCCGCAACTTCGAGTGTCACATCATATTTCCTGCTTGTCACTATGAACACTCCCTTAAAAGACAGTGTCATTTCGAATCCATCCCCATTCTCTCGGATCGTCTGACCGACAGGGGAGATGGATGGACCAATCAACTTTGGTAAGAGTTGACAAGCAGTTGAAGAACAGTCTGTTCGATATTTACGTGTTAAAATTCCAGTTTTCGCTTTGGATGATCATATGGGATGGTGAAAGACCCTGATGGATTGTCTGTCTTGAAAATGCAGAACTTGAAATTAGTTGCCAGTTCATGAACGAGAAATGTCATAAGATCCGGAAAAGATGACAGTGATGGAGAGTTCTTGACAATGATCATCATTGGATGGTGGAGATCCTCTTGAGACAAGGCGAAGAAAGAATCACAAGCATTATTGAGAACATTACAACTGACGATGATATGAGGACCAGCTTCTCTCCTCCTGACAGTGTCCTCCAGTTTCTCGAATTGCGTGAATCGATACTCCATTTTTCTATCAATCGTATCTGAGGGGATATCAGTTTGAATGAAATACAGTTGTTCGATTGTCACAAGTTGGATCTTTAGCTTTGATTCTGATAAGGCTCCGGCAGTCGAGAAGCGAAGATCAGACAAAAGATGAGGAACTGTAGGACGGTCTTTGTAAGACTGATTAGAAATGTCAGAAAGAGAGAAAATACCACTGAGAGCATCTAAACCAGGAGTTGAAAGAATCTTTGTCGTGGTGGATCGATTCGAAAGGACATGAAGTGATTTTCACAATTTAGAAGCCGTTTCGACACAAAACTGGCTCGAGGGCGATGCTAAGCTTGAAAATTTGGTCAGTCTTGTCGAAGACGAACGTATATGAGATAATGGACTCTTGGGAAATCAAGCGAAGAAGAATGAGAATAAGACGAGAACATACAAGTTGAGCATCAATAAGAGCGACTTTTTTCATGAGAATGAACCACAAGTCAAGATGGATAATGTGCTTAAATCATGGAAGAACGTAATGACCACTCAGATCAGGCATAACTCCACTCCATCACTCGAATCGTTCTCCTCTTGTTCCCCATTTCTCTCCGATCTTTCTCTCTACAGAAGAGCTCTTTCTCACGCTGTACAACGAACAAGACAATCCAGATGAGGTAGATTTTGAACTGGTGGGGATGATGTTGTCATTGTTCAGTTGATGGAGGAGAGGAAGCCTGATGTCAAAAGAAAGATGATGTGGAGTGACAGTTGGGTTTTCACAAACGGTGAAGAGGCTGAAAGCGACAATGGACAAGAGAAAAGCAGTTCTTGACTTGGCGAGGTGGAAAGCTCAAATAAGGGAATGTTGGGAACCGAACAGTGAGAGGAAGCAAAATTTGACATGGAAATCCACAAACTCACCTATTTCTTGTTCATTTAAGACATTGTATTGAGGAGGTAAGATCTGACCCTTTTAATTAATCTGAAGTGACACTGACCGCGACTTTTGGCCGGTCAGCCATGCCTAGGCAGAAAGGAGATAGATGAACCTGGGAGGAGAAATCGATCTAAGAGATTCGTAATTGGCTTGTGGATAAAATGTGGAACTCGCCTTTCTTAAGAAAAGGGCCCGATCGCAGTCCATCCTTTCTCACACAAATATATGGATTCGACGTAAAATCTGTTGGATTGTTTGATTATAGATGATTGGAGACATACCGAGTTGTTCTCGAATCGATAGTTCTCGAGAGAACCTTTCCGGTGTTGATGACACAATTTTGCAGTCGGTATCATTAAACCATGTTTCATCATCTCACAAATGGTATCTGGTGATTGCACCGATGTCCATCTCAGGATAGAGTTCTGATCTCCCCTCTGAATCTGTGAAGAAGTCGACTCGGAATCTCATACTCGACGTTTTCGACGACTATCGAAAGGTATTCTTAACCATTTCCTCACGAGAACCCTTTCACCGTTCAAACTGTCAAGTTGAGCTGATTGTTCACACTCTAGTATCGGGGTGGCGGGAAAAACTTGGGCGGGCTCTTAGTCGATTCTGGCACTATTTAGCTTAATTTTCACTTCATACAGTGCCTTTACATGTTTCCTATTTTCAAAAAACACCAAGTAAAAAAATCATAGTGTCCTGACCAGAGAGAACAGCGAGGTGAAAAATCAGATCTGAACGACAATGACTCTTTTTCTCAACAAAATGGAAAATTTCAGACATTTAGACTAATTTACACTCATTTCAGAAGAAGATGTAGCAATTGAATCAATACATGACAGGGAGATGTCATCGAGATTTTTAACTCTGTTTGAGAATCGCCGTTGTCACGTCATCTTTTTCAGGATGAAACGAATCGACCCCCTTCATGAATGCACGGGGCATCGTGGAAAGTGCCAATCATCACATCTGACGTCATGATCAAGCGGTGAAACACGACATCGTTGATTCAGGGATAAAACCAGACTGGTTTGTATTTCTTGCCGTTTTCTCATTACTCCTCCCGTATTCAAAGGAATCTGAATATAAACACTGAATTGCAATTTTTTTCGATCATCGAAGTTGTTTTCAGGATCTTGGTCATTATTCATCATGATATGTTTAATCACCGTGCTGGACAGAAGCTACAGCCAGTTCAATGACTGGCTGGGAGATCAAACTACGAATTGACAATAAAGGAAGGATGATCATCACGATTCTGGAAAAAAAACAGATGACATCTCCCTGTCATGTATTGATTCAATTGCTACATCTTCTTCTGAAATGAGTGTAAATTAGTCTAAATGTCTGAAATTTTCCATTTTGTTGAGAAAAAGAGTCATTGTCGTTCAGATCTGATTTTTCACCTCGCTGTTCTCTCTGGTCAGGACACTATGATTTTTTTACTTGGTGTTTTTTGAAAATAGGAAACATGTAAAGGCACTGTATGAAGTGAAAATTAAGCTAAATAGTGCCAGAATCGACTAAGAGCCCGCCCAAGTTTTTCCCGCCACCCCGATATGGGTTCACATAAATTCCGCGAAATGTTCATCCTCTTCGCCCTTGTTTCAGCCTCAAGTTTCCGCGCTCCAAATACACCAGGTGAAGCCCCTACTGCCATTGCTCTCAAGGATTTCGACTTTGCAACCAAGATTGCCACTGTCACCCTGACCTATGCGGGTACAGATGCTGTCGCTGCAGATGATGCTTTGATTCTCAGTTTCGATACTACTCCAGCCGGCGCTGCTCCAATTGATGTTCCATTCGCAGTTCCAACAGGTCACACCCCAGCCGCAACTCTCGATGTCACAATCGAGAGCATCGGAACCACCGGCAAGCTCCAATTGGACACAAAGTACAAGCTTGTGTCGTACTCTTACAAAGGCACTGCTGGAGCCGTTTCGATTGACACCGAAATCGAATTCGCCACACCCACAGATCCAACAGATCCAGAGATCACCATCCTCCTCGCCCCCAAGACCAAGACATCGTACGATCTCACCGTCACTGTCGGAACCGCCGTCGGTGCCGAAGAAACCATCGACATCACCTTCAAGGCCGGTGACGTCGAGATCAAGCCACTCGTCAAGATCCCAGCTGATGCCAAGACTGTCACAGTTGCCATCCCAATCGCCGCTGCTGCCGCTGACAACACCCTCGTCATCGGAACCGAGTACACCATCACTGTTGTCGGATACACCCCATCCCAACCCAAGTTCACCCCAGCTGATCTCAACAAGCTCGCTATTGCCTCCAAGCTCACCCCAGCCGAGGAAGGCAAGAAGGACGGTGCCAAGGACAAGATCGCCCTCACCATCGAGAATGGCCTCCTCCCAGCCGCTCTCCCAGAAGGTGGCAAACAAGAGCTCAAGCTCACCACTGTCGCTGCCACATCCAACGCCGAATACGTCCTCGACAAGAGCGACAAAATCACCTGGACCCACTCCGCTGGCAAGATTGTTGTTGACTACCTCTTCAACGACTGCAAGGTTGCTGCTGGCACCGATCTCACCGCTGACCTCACAATCAACGATGACCTCAAGTTCGCCGCACAAGCCTTCAAATACGAGGAAGGTGCCAAGAGCGTTGCTTCCGTTGTTGCTGCTCTCTTCGCCGTTCTTGCTCTCGTTTTCTAAGCGAGTGAAGGAAGAACGCTTTCTTAGTCTTGATCTGAACTGATCAACGCATTGGATCACAATTCATCATCTTTAGAACCAACTTGATTTGTTTGTGATTAAGAGTCTTTCTGGTCCCAATGTTTGATGGTGAATGAGAAGTTACATAAGTTAGGTTTTCATGTTGGGGGAATGTTCTCCCCATTGAGTAGTTTGTGTTTGAATTTTGTGATGTCTTTGTTTGAGAACCAAATAATGAGAAGAAACACGAAACAAGAGTGTTTGAATAGTTCCAGCTGATAAAACTCGGATGAAAAATGAGTCGTGTGAGTGAATGCGAGAGATAGATGCACTGAATGCTTGAAATGTTCAGATGTTCTCAAACGTGTCGAAAGCCCTTTTAAGCGAAAATAGACTCTCTAAACAGGAAGAAAGAGCATTGTTGAGTTGATTTGCGAAACTAGATATTGTAAGGCAGGCCATTCATTGATGGGTTCTTCGATCGAACCGCAAACTCAGTCACCACTCTGAAAACAGACTGAATTCCTCTTCGCTAGGTAAAATCCACAAGACTATCATTTTCTTGTTGTGATGAATGAACAAAGAATCGTTAAATTAACTGGAATCGTCGACAATTTGATCTCAGAAGTTTCATCTCTTTCCACGTTTGCAAGACTTCGTCTCTCTGAAAATCACCTTTCTCATGATAATTTCTCACTTTTATTTGCTGTCATAATTGTTTTTTTGATTGTTCCAGTCGAACCAAAGATTTTGAAGCAACAAGCCTTCGCCTTGGAAACATCATCAAAACATGTGGTATCCTGAAAATTCAACATATTATAACCACTTTTATCCTAGAAAACGAATTACTCCTCCTTCGTTCTGACTTGAAAGGTGATAGAGAACAATCTTTTCGACTGGATCAAATCGGAACTGCATTGAACGGCGCCAAGGATTCATATGAAGAAAAACAAAAGGTAATCGGGACTAAATTGAAGAATAAGCAAGCAGCAGCTCAGAGAACTCCGTCTGTCTTTCTATATTACCAATTATCGCCTTTTCTCAGTGAAGAGATTCAGATGCAGAAAAATCGGTTGAACTCATCTTTCCATGATTTACTGATTGTCTAGTGAGGAATCTGAGAAACTTCTTCAATCACAAGCTTCATACCAAGCCACCATCCTCCAGGATCGCAATCTTCTCATCCACGAATTATATGTCTGCATGCTTTCCTTTCTCTGACAACTAGATGCCCAGCAAAATACTGTGCTTGCGAATGAAATGACAGAAGATATGAATCATCTCCTGAACGCTCAGACCGACACACTCAGTTTGCTCTCTTCGTGTTCATCCTTACATGATAGGAATTGCCGAGGACAATGCCTTTATGGCAAGTCAGCGAATTGGTGGTGGAGCTGATGACTTAGCAACGGCTGAAAAACATACAAGGAGAAGCAAAAAGTTGACGTGTTTCCTGCTGATTCTTGCACTGGTCATCCTTTTAATTGCTGGAGGAGTGATTGCATTCACCATTATTTGGATGAATAGGAAGAAAAAATAACACTCAACTCTGTATTTCCCGTGAACTCTCTTTTTCATTGTTTTCTCATTT
Source organism: Blattamonas nauphoetae (assembly GCA_033064195.1). Classification (NCBI taxonomy): domain Eukaryota; phylum Preaxostyla; order Oxymonadida; genus Blattamonas; species Blattamonas nauphoetae. The sequence continues at coordinate 22,490 of JARBJD010000422.1, forward strand.
ATTCTCTTCAAGCGGATTATGTTTACTGAGTATCTCCCTGTTCGCATTGTTTCGAGCTGCATTCTTTCAACGTTATTTCTTCTGTGCATCTCATCGTAGAAGACCAACCTTTTTTCTTTTGAGATGACACTTTCAACGAACCACCACAGAACTTCATTTATTGTGCTTCAATGGGGCCAATATCGCTTTTTGTATTGATTTCTATGCTGCATTCAGGTATGCTCTCATTATCGCGTCTCAGAATGACTCATCCTTTTGTCTGATGATCAGAATCCCTATTACGCAGACGTGCTCAACAAAAATCAAGAACACGCGAAGAGAAAGAGTCGGTGGAACTAGTCTGCTTTTCCTTTCTGGGATTCTCATTATCAAAGACAGCAACCACGAAATTCCGCTCTCTCATCAATTCTCTTGCAGATATCCTTCCCGATCCCCGGGGAATGATTGATGGTCGACCACAAAGCAATATCGAAGTGTTCCTCCGCCGTCGGATGCTCGATGACTCCATAGAAGGGCCCACTCCAGAAGTCGTGTCGTCCTCACCGTCAAAGACAGAAGGCGGGCACGACAAGTCAAACACTGAGCATAGTTCCTCAAAGCCCAATCACGCATTGAATTCTCCAAACAGCCCGCCAATCCCAAAGTTCGAAATCAATCCTGACAAAGAGACGATCCCTGCCTCGCAGCGAAAAGATGCTCCTGTCAAGATCTCTCCTCGACTGAAGCATCGTCTTGGTGGAAACCAGAACACTGGACTCCTGGGAATTGTAGATGAGGAATAATTCTGACTTTTTACGATAACATCGATGTTTTATTCATGAATGAAATGGAAAACAGAAAATACTCAAAGAAATGAATCAAGAGTAAGTGACGAACAATCAAAAGTCGAGAAAGGCAAGGGGGGAGGGTGTGTTTTTTTTGTTTGTGAGTGTCTTCTCTGAACAGAAATAGAATGATCTTGTCTCCGAGTTGCAATAGCAAGAACTTCCTTTTCTCGCCGTCTGACTCGAGTACTGCCATGTGTGATGGGAGATGGCTCACGATCGTTGGAGACTTCGTCCCAAATTGGATCCCTCCAATCTGCAAGAATACGTGGGTCAATAACCTGCTGTTGTTGATAGATATCATCTTCTTTTTTTCTTTTCTTTGTGAAATTCCACAGTGTTGATCGCCTATCATCATTTCCACATTTCAGATCGAAAACGATCAGTTTCTGGAGGAAATCGGACAAAAATAAGCCAGGTCGAATTTCTAAGAGAACGTGGAGCACGGAGTTCGGCCCACGTTGACTTGAATGCAGATACGATGTGAGGACTGAAACAGGTGAAGACGGCATGCACATTGAATAGTTGATTACAATAAATGGAGTACGGCCACAATCAATAAGGCATAAAACAGTGTATGAGGAAAACAGGAGCTATGGAAGCAAATAATGAAGAAAACGAAGACGACAGACGAGTGCTGAGGATATTGTTTGGGATATCGTCGATAAGTTGAGAAGTTGTCCATCAATCAACGACATATAGTCTTGAAGATCTGTTTCTAAGCTAAAATTCGCATGAAAAAGAATCAATGAGTGAGTCGAGGATGGAAAAGAAACCTGTCTGCTGCATGAAATAAGACGGTTGACAGGAGATTCAGTTCTGATATTCATTAGAAAATGAGTAAAATAAACTGGTTTTTAGTTCTTCCTGTGATGTATTGTGAATCTTTTGGACAGAGGACTGGATTGAAGTGTCTACGAAAGATTACATGAATACGGACGAGACATACACGATGGGATCTGAGCTGATGTCTGAAGATCATGAAATTGTTGAGATAGAAGGAGAGCTTGGTTCGCGCAATCCATTGAAGATTGGCTGGGAGAAGACCACAATTCGACTTGACGCATTTCCTGCACATTACACTGAATAAAACGATCAAGTACTAAGTCTGACATGTACAAACTTGGAATATTGATTTAATAACTCCAATATTAGCGAAGATCAAAAGCGGAATAATGAGAATGAGGATGATGATGTCGAAAATCATCTTTTTCACCTTCTTCCGAGACGTCGATGCTCCCAAATGAACAATAATCGGTAGAAGGAAGGATAGTGTCGCTCCAGCTGTGCATCCAACGAAACTAATCACGAGTGGGAAATGTGAGCGGAGTGGTGTGAACGAAGGGAGAGCGAAGAAGCAAAGAAGGAAGAGGCGAGAGAAAGAAGTGAAGACGAAAGTGAAGAGTGGGTGGTGTCCTGCATCGGGTGTCAAGGTGGCTGCGGATGAAACGAGTTGAAAGACAGGAGCTGCAGCCAAAGTGATGGTGAACGTGATCGAGAAAACTAGGAGGATCGAGGCTGGAATCGAGACCCATTTCAAATCGGCAGCAATCGCTGATTGGATTGCGTTTGGAGTGAGGTTCCCACATTGAGCATAGCAGACGGATCCAAACGACAGATAGGCGACAAGGACGCAGAGGAGAGCGACAGTCAGGAGGGACGAGAAAGAATATTTTGGGTTGAGAGAGGTGACGATGGGGGAGAGCTGGGAGAGGCAGAGTGATTGGACGAATGGAGATGATTGAGAAGGGAGAGACATACGGCTCCGATTCCACCGAAGGCGAAGAGGGGGATTCCGATCGATGAGGCGAAGTTGGAGAAATTGGCGAGTTCTGTGGTTCCTTCCAGAGGGGAGATGGTGATCCCACTGGTGCGGAGGGAAGGAAGACGCAGAAAGATGAACGGACGAGGTCGAAGAAAGGAGAATGAGAGTGAATGGAGAGGATGAGAGCATACACAGCAATCAGCACAAGTGCGAGTAACAAGGCAAGGTTAGCGATTGCTGAAAGAGTTCCAACGATTCGTGGAGACCTGAACGATGAATTGGAAGGGATACACACCGAATAAAAGAGAAGCAGAGAACAAGAAGGACGATGAAGACGCACCACAATTGTTGTGGAATGGATGGAATTAGCAGTTCAAGAGTGTTCGAGACAAATAATATGTACGATGCACAACACGATGACTGGAAAATTAGAATGATGGCATTTGCGATGAGCTCTCCTGATCGGCCGTACATGAGTTTTGTGATTCCTGCAATTGTCGGAGAGATCTCAACTTCAAGCATTGACTAAACGAATGAAGTTAAAAAGAATGTCTCCAAACTGGAACTGCCTGAAGAGCAATGATCGAGTATCCAGAAAAGAAGCAGGAGAAGAAGAACGAGAGAAAAGTCAGCAGCCATCCGCACTGACGGAAGGCAAACGGGACACCGAGGATTCCAGTGCCAAGAAAGACTTTGACTGTACTCATAAACACAGATAGGGGTCCAGTCCTCGGTGTTTTCTCAGGTGTTGTGTCCTCTTGAACTTTTTGAGGCTTGACCTGGATAGTTGTTGGAATATTCACTGCTGGGCATAATTTGCGTGGATTTAATGACGGATCTTCAATCTGAGGTGATGAAGTCATGACATAAACAAAAAAAGAGGAGTAACAACCTTTTGAGACGACTGTAGTCTCATTTTGGTATCATTGTATTTGAAAAAGAGATGAAGATCAGAAATTTGAGAGGTATAAGTTTTAGATCAGAGTGATCAGGAAATAACATGTACATTTCACACGTAGTGTGGATCTGACTCACACTTTTAATTTCCCTAGACCAATATCTATTTATTAACCATTTCGTTCCAGCGGGATTAGCGTTGATGACTTCCCGCGATTTGTCGGACTCCTTAGGCACTCCAGCCCGAAATCCAAATCACAAAAGTCATCGAACATCTATCTCTCCAACCAAGGCCTCTCCCGGTGGTCTTAGTCGTTCAAGCTTTGATAGTTCGTCCCGTCTCTCCGATCAACAAGATCCAGTTTTCTCACTTGCGGATTTTGAGGTGATAAAACCAATTACCAAAGGAGCCTTTGGGAGAGTTCTTCTGGTACGGCCTGCAAATCGAAAAGGCTCATCTCTCCCTCAGAAATCTGGACAATTGTTTGCGATGAAAGTTCTGCATCGTTCTGGAATCACCGAAAGCAAAGTTCAGAAACGGCTCATCCTCGAATATGAGATACTGGAGAAACTAAGTATCGCCGAATCGAAATACATTGTCAAGCTTGTTTGTTCATTCCAAACTCAACGGAATTTCTATCTTGTGATGGACTTTCAACCTGGTGGAGATCTTTTTTCTTTTTTGACAGCTATGGGATACTTTGATGAATCAGTCGCAGTGCAATATATCACAGAAATCATTATTGCTGTTGAATTTTTGCATTCAAATAACATCGTTCATTGCGATCTCAAGCCTGACAATCTCCTCATCGCTAAAGATGGCCATCTCAAGCTAACAGACTTTGGTCTCTCGTTTGAATCGATGTTTTCACGAGTTGAAAATGAGTATGGAACACTTCTAGGTACAGATCCATCTCAAACTCGTTCGTTAAGTCTTAAATCATCACTCCACAGCCTTCACAACTCCAACTCTCAATTACCAGAAAAACATTCTGAAACTCCTGATTTGGACGATAGCCCCAACAATAAATCGTCTTCACCAAACGTCATTAACCAACTGACTCCCTTACGTTCGATTTCTTCGCTCACACGCAATATGTCACCAAACTTTGCTCAACTGACATTTGATGTCACTGAAAAAGCTACATCACTACCTTGCTCCCCTTTGAAGATCAAAAAAGGAAGACGTTCATCACTACCTCCTTCAGCGCTCTCGAAAATGAATCTTCCAGCATCAGTCACTCATCAAGGAAGCACAGATGATTCAAAACTCCCTGTTCCTTCCTCCCTCGGTAAAAATCGCACAAGCCAAACCACACGTGAATCAAAGTTGTCAAAAGCATTGGACAGTGACGACTCAATTCTCGAGGAAACAGCATCTGATTTCTCAGAGATGGACAGCTCCGAAACAAGAACGACAATCAATCAAATCAGTAGCGAAACAATCGAGAAACCTGTGAGTATTAAGGGAACACCTGATTATATAGCTCCCGAGATTATCGAGGCCACCCCATTCTCAACAACATTTTCTGTGGATTGGTGGGCGATTGGTGTCATATTTTTTGAGCTCCTGTGCGGAACAACACCGTTCAATGCAAAAACCCGAGAAGAAGTGTTTGACAACATTCTAGACAAAGATATTGATGATGTCATGAAAACCACGCTTCCTGAGGAAGTAAGCGAAAACGCTCGTTCATTTATTCGCATGCTCCTCCAAAAAGATCCCACCAAGCGTCTTGGAACGTTTGAAGGGGCTTCCGAGTTGAAACGGCATCCTCTCTTTGATGATTTCAATTGGGACGACGTGTTTGTCAAAGAAGCTGTTTTTGTGCCGACATTTGAAGATGAAATGACAACAGAATACTTCGAAGCACGAGACGAGCGATTTCCAACAACAACAATCTCCACAGACGATGTCAGCGAAGACATCCGAAATGCGAGGAAAGAGCGAGCTTTGGAGCGGTTTAACGCAATCTCGCCCAACCTGAAACGGACCACAGACACCCATCTCACCCCAGCCATCCCTCCCTCTCTCTACAAACTCAAAGGGAACCAGATGGGACGAACCCTCGCCAGCCTCCTCCCGCTCCAGACAAGCCAGGAGAAACAGAAGCTCCTCTCGACCGTTCCGAACCATCACTCGAGAGGCTCTTTGATCGGTCCCCACACTCCACTCGCCCCAATTCCTCCGTTTCGCGCGCGGAAGAGACTGCGAAGGAAAGGAAGGCAGAAGGATCAGACTATCAGAAGTGGACACAATCGGTACTTCTCTGACTTGCACGAAGCGACGATGATCAACAAAAGCGACATCCAATCATTCCATGCGAAGTTGGGTCAAACAACGACCACGTCTGCATCGGGATCTCCGGGGCAAGATCACGCATCCAGCTCGCTCACCTCTCACGTCTCTCTCCCGTTCTTCGATCCCTTCCAGCTCCCCACCCAACCATCAGACGCTCCTGGCTCGTCACTTGCCCACACCACTCCGATCCCCTCTCCTTTCCAATTTTCCCGCCAATCGTCTATTTATGGGAGCACGCTCAACTTTACTCATGTCAGGCCGAATCGAAGGAGAAGTGAGACACACGATTGGAGTGATCACACCGACACTGCGGTTTCTGGGTTCCTGAAGCATCGAGGGTTGAGGATGCAGCCATTCACGAATTCGGGAGCAGCACAAGATGCCTTCACACTCACTCTTCCTTCAAGTTTCAAATCAACTTCACCTTCCAACAGACATCAACAATCTTTCCACACTTCAGAATCTGATGGCTCGAACATGTCGATGTTCTCGTCCGACCAAGACGAGCCAATTGATCTCCACAATCTGCCCAGTCTGGCTCGGACACACGTTGCGCCAGCTCACACTGCTGGCTTTCCGTACGTCCCGCTTTCACCAATCAGGGAGCTCAGACAACACGCATCTTTTGTCGAACCAACAATGGGTGACCTCTCGCCGTCAAATTCACCCATCGAAATGTTCGTCACTGAATCCGCGTCCTCTATTCTTTCCTCGGCCATCGTTTCTCCTGTATTTCCCAACAGAGGGCGACATTTCCACAGTCCAGTCACAACCCCAAGTCAATCTCCAAAGGGACTGGTCCACTCGGAATCATTCACATCTCCTCGTAATCACCAAATGCTCGTCATCCAATCATCTCATTCACACGCTGTGCTCACCAAGATGGACACACCTGATGCAGATGCCCGGACAAGGCCGAATCCACTTGATCTAACCCTCGACCTTGAATCTACACTGAATGATGGGAGCTTGTTGGAGACAGAGGAGGTGAGCACCTGCGATTTGGATGATCACGAGCTTTTGATGTTGACTGAAGGTAGTTTCTGATCTTTCTTTGGCTTGTCTCTGGCTCCCTCATACACAACTCGAGTTTTGATTCTAATTAGACGTTCCTAAATGACTGTCACTGTTTTTTCGGACATCTTTGTTTCGTTGATTTGACATTATATGGAACAGTTATTTTCTATTTTTTTTTCGCGATCAGATTCAATGAAGAGAAAACAAGAGAGAATGAAGAATAACGCTTATGAACATGGATGACGGGGCTATAAGTCTGCTAGAACAGGAGGCTGTGGGAGAAAAGATGCTGGTGCATCAGTGGATGATTGTAACGATTCATTTGTTTGAAGAGAAGGGAGATTCAAGTCGAGTTCATCCAGAGCATCGTTTTCTGGCATAAGATGAGTAGGAGAGGGCAATAAATGAGATCCTTTCACAAAGTTAACATATTTTTCATTTGTGAAGAATTTTCCCAGCCTGTTTGGGAACAATCTGAGGAGTTTGTCAGCGAATTTGGAGAGTGGGAGAGAAAACCACTTCATGAAGGGAGGATAAAGGGATGTGAATGAAAAGTCGAGTGGAAAGCGGGAGTCAATGGATTGATTGTCTGTTTCCAAGACTGGGAGACCGGAAGCAGATAGTTTTGGTTTCTGACGATCGAAAGAGAAATCGAAGGATAATCTTGATAAGACAAGAAATACCAATTTGAAGCGGAGATATCCCCATGATACTTGAGTAGAGACATAAATGGTTAGAAAGAATCCATGGCGCGTTGGGATGAATGATAGTGGAATTGAGAGGAGCTTCAGTGTGAATGGTAAATACTAAATGAGATAGAAATACAGGAAATGAAGACCTTAATCGTCAATTTTCGGAGAGGAGAGAAGCATGGGAAAAGGGGTGTGTCCATCTGCTCTTGACGAAATGCGAGAACGTAAGCAACGATGATGGGATAAAGACCTGAATAATCAGATTGGCTGGACGTGGGGTCATGAGTTGAATGGAATTTCATACAAAATTGCTTTCACGCGACATGCACCCCCGATGAAAGCAGCCAACAAAAACACGATCAGATTTGTGGTGATTGCGACTGCTAAAATCAGACGAATCATCTGGAATGCTGACCACTTTGACTCAAAATGAAACATCATGGGAATAAGGACAAGTAGACAACATAGTAGCTCGATGATGGTTGGTGAGACAAAAGAGCCTGTAATAACCGTCCAGAGGTAAAAGGACCCTCCAGAAGATAATCTTCAACATGGTAAGAACACTGAAAAGATCATACGACTTCAGTGAAAAAGACAAGTACTGGTAGATCGGAAGAGAGAACTGAACGATCCCGAGAACGATGATCCCAAGCGATAGAAAGAGTGAGGTCTGGTGTTGTCTGTTAAAAATTGATGAAAACAGCCAGCCGAGCCTCATAGACAGTTTTCACTCGTATTCTCAGGAGTTTTGTGAGGATCAGACCCCCACTTTTTCAGTTTGGATACTTTTCTTGAAGTTAAAATAAGAGAGACAGTAATTCAAGAAATGAAAAAAATGAAAAAGTTGAGAGGAGAGAGACAGATGATAGGTCAATATGAAAGAAAGACAGTGACCATCACTGGAAACAAAAGATGATTGAAGAACGCCAGATGAACGATTCATATCAGCACCCCGATCAAAACGGCGGTGGAGGAGGAAGATCACCAAAATCCGCTGGAGGAGGCGGAGGCAGATCACCGAAATCGCCAGGGGGAGGAGGAGGAAGATCACCAAACCCACCATCGGGTGGCGGTGGTGGAGGCATGAAACCTCCCATTGGCGGAGGAGGAGGTACAGACCCTCCACCCATCGGAGGGGGTGGTGGGACGTTTCCTCCACCCATCGGAGGAGGAGGGGGGACAGATCCGCCGCCAATCGGGGGAGGAGGAGGAACTGATCCTCCACCCATCGGAGGAGGGGGAGGAACGGAACCGCCGCCAATGGGTGGGGGAGGTGGAACCGATCCCCCATCCATGGCTGGTGGAGGAGGGACATTCCCGCTGTCCATCGGAGGCGGAGGGGGGAGTGAGCCAGTGTCGCCGAGAGGGGCCGGGGGTGGGAGTTGGGGTTCCCCAGAAGATTGTCCTTGCGGGGAGGCTGATGATGCAAACTGTGGGGATGTTGAAGGAGGGGGGCGAACTGGTTGTGTTGATTCGTAGTCGTACCGACCAGAACGACATGGTCCAATCAGATCGGCTGCGTTGGCGAGAAGCTTCGCAAAGTCCGAAGGATGGTTGTGTGCCATCCAGTCGACTGTTTGAGCCTGGCTCAGCTCGACTGACTTGCGATGGAAGGGGAAGAGAGTGAAGGCAGAGCGGACAAGGCGGAAGCAGGTCGAGAGCGTCTCGTGGATTGATTTGATGGAGTTCAAGTAGACCTGAACTGTTGTTTGAATGGAGCCGCCCTTCTTCGCAACCAGTTTCTCGATTTCGAGGATGTTTTCGGGTGTGATGCCTGCGAATGTCTCGGATTGGCCTGAAAGATGGATGAGAGTTGCCATTCCCAGCCACAATCCGTCTCCGTGTTCGGCCCAGACATCCAGCTCGAGTGGGTTCTTGTGGAGTTCTGGTCCTTTCGGAGGGTTCTTCTTGTCGGCGTCTTCCATCCTCTTCAGAGTCTCCTGAGCCATCGACACTGCGCACACATCAATCACTCCTGCGCACACTTCAGACAGTGTCTTGGCGTGAACTGAAGGGGTGTTCAGGAATGGTAAGTCCAGATCCGACATGATTGTTCCGTCTGGACGCTGGTACGATGGGAAGGCGTCCACATCAGCGATGGACGTGGGCGGAGGGGGGACGAAGGTGGAGAGGGAGTGTGGTTGGAGGAGGCCGGGGAACTCGCCTTGGAGACTTGTCAGGTAGTTGAACAGACGAGAGAGGGTGTTTGCGAAGAAGGAGTGATTCACAATGTTGGTCCATGTCAGAGCTGCGTGAAGGAGATGATTGAATTCGGGTGTGGACAGAGCTGACACTGCAATCTGATGGGCTTGGATGGGGCTTCCTTCCGCGATGCGTTGTGCTTGAGAAATGACCTGCTTCGTGTTGGGGAAGGCAGCGTTGAGCGAATATGCTGATGCGGCTGTGTTGTGGATTACACTCTGCGAGTCCTGCACAACACACGCTGAGTCAAGTTGAACGATCGCAGCGAGAATGTTCCCGACACGAGCGAAGGCGTCAGTCAGCTCCATCACTCCTGCTCGCTTTGTGGCCAGCCCAACTCGAGTGGGCGAGAAGTATTGGATGAACTGCTCACCAGTCGCATCAAGCGGCATCTCCTTCATCGCATAGAACGGAAGGAGGAGAGTGTGTGACTTGACCAATGACAACGCCTCTTTAATGAACGATTCCAGAGCATCGTTGAGATTGTTGAATGTTGCAATCAGCTCTGTCTTTGGCATCATCTTCACCAGATTCGACATGTGAGGGATGGTTGAGAAGATCTGCGAGTTGAACGCGAACTGATTGGCGTAGATGGTGTTGTAGTAAGTTGTGAAGAGCTGCTCCGACGTGAATGCCTGGCGGAAGAGCGTCTTCATCCTGTCCAGCATCACTTTGTGGGTATTCGGCTTCCCTTTCAGTCGGAAATCGAACGATTCCACGTTGAACTTCCACGATGGCGCCAGAATCGTCAGAATGATTGTCAGTGCTGAGTATGTTGCTTGTGACGAGTGTGTTGTGATCACACCAGAGCCGTTGGCTGTCTCTGAGATCAGACTCCAAGGATTCGAGAATTGGATGAAGTTGTCCAGCCAAGAGTAGCATTTGTGGAGTGTGTCCATCAGACGAGATCCAACCGTCACTGTTTCTGTCTGGCCCATGCACAGCACAGCCTGTTTGGTGTTCTCAATCAGCATCTCTTCCACTCGCTCGGACACAATCTCTCCAAAATCGATTCGATATCCAACGAACTCCACATCGTGCATTTCCAGGATCGGTCCATAGGGAAAGTATCGTGTGAGAGTCTTCGGCATGTTCAGACGTTTGGTCGAGGTCTTCCGAAGGGTTTGATCGTCGGTTCCTTCCATCTTGAGGGCGGTCCCGCCCTTTGAACGCTTGGAATCTCCTTCCACAAGCAGACGGAAGTCACTTTCCAGATCTTGACCCACAACCGTTCGTTTTGCGTGTTCGAAGATCTTTTCACTCAGCTCGTTCACCAAAAGGTTCAGGGCAAGGCGGGCTTCTCCAACGATCTCCAGATAGAGGGATTGAGATCGAAAGCGGTTCAGAGCGATTTTGGCTGCGTCAGAATACGTTGAGAACACACACATCAACTGATCGATGTGCTTGGGCTCCACGGTGAGGATCTGGTGGGTGAAGATCCACGGGGGAGAGGAGTCGAGAGGGTACTGGTCCTGCTTCTCAGTTGTGTGTCCTCGCTCCACGAACTCTTCTCGATACCACAGATAGCCAAGGTCGTCGAGCACGTTGACAGTGTCGGGAAGGGCATAGAGATAGCGAGTCATGAACGAGCGTTGCATGAAATGGGCCAAGACTGCTTGATCTTCTTTGTCGATTTCTGCAGAAGAGAACTTTGAGTGCACAAAAGCAGGCGATCGGGGTGATGAGATGGAGGAAATTAAAGAGCGGAAGACAAAGAGTTGAGTTTGGTGAGGAGGAACAACGAGAAGCGGGATGGGAGGAGGGACGAAGGTCTTCTCGTCCTTCCCTTTCAGAATCGGGTCGTTCGCAGGAGGGTTGCCCTGATGCCAACACGCGGCGACTTCTCGGATCATCAGAAGTCGGTTCACAATGTCGTTTTTCTTGTTTTTGATCGCTTTTTGGATCACTCGACGAGATGTGTATTGGCAACAGGTTTGGATCTCGAAGAAGCTTGTTCTGTGGATGCAGGGAAGGAAGGTTGGGATGCAGCGGCGAAGACGAGAGGCCAGATTGCGCTGGGCAATGACAAGCAAGGCGAAGGCGGTTCGTTCGTGGCGACGAAAGTTGTAGCGGACTGATCGCTCAAACGTGGAGATGGTGTTGAGGTTGGCCTTAATCCGTGCACGACGAGGGATGGAGTACATTTTCAGCTCTTCGTCATCAATTTCGTTGCAGATCACATTGTTTGAGAAGTTGAGATATTTTCTCGCCATGAACTCCGCCAAGTAATGACTGATTTGGGAAAGAAGTGTGAGAGACTCGAAGAACACGTTGGATGCGAACTCTGAGTCAACCCGGAGGACGTCAACTGGCTTTTGGGCACCGCCAGAGAAACTCTCCATTGTCGTGCCTGCACCTCCACCCAGTGCGTTGGAAGCTGTTGTACAATCTGCAATCGATTTTCCAGACCGAGGGAAATGGGTGGGAACCTTGACTCGTTCGGCATACGCTAGTCTGGCGAGTGTGGCACAGAGTTGGAATTCGAGTTCCGATTGGTATTTCACGATGTCATATCGTTCGTTGATGAATGAAGTATCGTCCTTCCATTCATCTGTTGGGAATGGACTTGGACAAATGTTGTTATCTCGCAAATACTTCTGAGGAGAGATGGAAAGTTCGAAGACGAGCGGGACGTGTGGATATCGTGTGAGGATCGTCTTAAGACCATCAATGTTGAGATTTCCCTTTTTGTAGACGTTGATTTTTTTGTTTTTGTCGACTTGAGCTAGTTGTCCGGTGTACAATTTGTCACGTTCTTTGTCGGGGAGTTTGAAGCATCCATCAATCAAACTCATTCCAAGACCCATCACTCGAATGAGCATGTGCTTTTCGTTTGATGTGAGGAAGTATCCTTTCTCAAAGTAATCCACAGCTTCGTTACAGAAGTGAACGAAGAAAAGATACGAGCTTCGAGAGAAGGAATAATTGGTGAGAGGAGAAAAGGGCGATAGAAAAATGAAAAAATGCGAAAAAATTGTGAACAAACCCAGGGATATCACGGATTTTGCGAATGAATGAGCAGATGATTGAATTCGGTGTTCCGAAGAAGTTGATCATCACATGTTCATTTGATTTCATGAAACCGTCAACATTTGGATCAGGGTTTGTCATATATGGTTTGAGGGTGCTGAAAGCAAATGGATGAGAATGAGGTTGGGTGATACTTTCGATATGAGATTTCATTCTTTGGTGCACTTTTTCTGTTTTTCACCTCATTCAAAAGGATGAGTTTGTCCAGCCCTTTCATCAACTCAAACATCAGGACATCGCTGCAGAAAGCGTTTTTCGGGTTGAGTTTGATGAGATGCTCACAGATTCGAATCAGAGTGTTCGTTGCATCTGCACAAAACTGAAAAAAAGCAATATGTTCTGCAACCCGCTGTTCGATAACACGGACTTCTTCTTGTTTGAGTTGTTGTTTTGTTGATGTGTCTAATGAAAGCTGGATAACACAATAAAAGAGCTCAAAAAGGTTCAGATGACAGACTTCATTCATAATAGAAAGTGCAGGGACGACACTTCTGAATGAATACATTCTGTCGGCTTTGGAATCCGCTTGGTCACACAAGAATTGCTGGGGATCTCATGAATAGTGAATGACAGACTAATTCTCGAGAAAATTCAACTTCATTTTGGTATTGAATCTTGAATCGTGGCATATCGTAGTAATTTGTTAGGTTTGCAGTTGGGTCTGAGGTAAAAGGTCGAACGAGTGCATCAACAACAGATGTAGGTCTGGGCTCGACTGGGGGATGTTGACTATCATATGGAATAGCAAGTTTTCGCAGATCTGATGTGATTTTATCTGCTTCTTGCATAGAGGAGGGATCTCTGAAACTGATCTAACCCATGAACTCCAAGTCAACTTCCCACTCGGCCAGTTTCGATGAGTCAGTAAATTGAAATGAATTTGAAAAAAGTGAGATCAGTATTCTACCATGAATCCAACTGACAATACGCTCTTTTTCGTTTTCAATGCAGTGTTCAGGGTTTTCCACATTCTGTGACTCCAACTTCCGGTTCTTGGGTCTTACGAACTGGAATTAAGGGTGTGATCAGCCAAAACATTTATTCAACTGCATTTCAGTTTTCACCTATTCAACAATACTGCAGTACAGAACTGCTCGAATTGAATGAATGATTTTGTGATCGTTGTTCAGCAATCGTTTGTGAGCTCTCCTCATGACGAACCCATAATTCACTCTGATCGTCACCCTGTTCGCACTTCACAAGTTTCACTCCAAATATTGTCTGTTATTTCTCCTCTCTAATTATGTTCTATTGATTTCCTTCACCATTATCATGAATTATGCGAAACTCCGACGATGAAATCTTATCTCAAGTTCGCGAGACCCAAGAACCGGAAGCCGGAGTGACAATGAATATATCTTGAAAAAAGCCAGGAGAAGTGAGTTGACAGACCTACATTATAGTTGTGTTAAAAATCTGTACATTTTCAACAATCCGATAGATGGGGATTGAAAAACATGGATTTGTCAAACTACGAACAATAAAAAGTGGTTCCGCGCCGAAACGCCTGTGTCAGGAGAAAACCTCAAAATACTGTGAAAGCCAGAAATGCACACATTTATCTCAACTTTTTCTCCTTTTTTCTCAACAACCAGCCATCCGTTTTGACTCTAATAAAATGCATTGTGATCGTAAACATCTCGACAAAAGCTGCTCAAAAAATAAACCGATTGTTTTCAAAGATTTGTTTGTCGAGAATAATATGGGTTTTTTTCCATTGTCCCAAATACCCAGAATTTTTTCTCCAGATTTTTTTCAAAATGTTCATTTCACCAAAAAACGTTTTTATGAATAATTGCTTTCAAATCGATTCACTGATTGTTGAGATATTGCCGAAACGATTTTTTCTTCTGGCAAAAAGGGGGCATTTTGAGGTTTTCTCCCGATCCAGGCGTTTCGGCGCGGAACCCAATTTTTGATTCTTAGTTTGATCAATAAATAGTTTTCAAGCCCCCTGTTACGGATGAATGAAAAGTTCGGTTTCATGAAAGGAATACTACGTTGTTCTGAGTTGGGTCAGAAATTTTGACACCATTCAAAAGTCCGAAGACCAACATTCAAAAAAAGCAATTCACTGCTCTTGTCGCAGCTTGATCAAAAATCTCGAAAAGATTATTTAATCATGTCATCCACCAATTCTAGAGAAAGGTTGATTTATTTCTCAACCATGAGAGGAGAATAGTTTTGAATGTTGGTCTTCGGACTTTTGAATGATGTCAAAAATTCTGACCCAGTTCCAGTCTGATTGACAAAACTGCAAGAAACCAATATGAAAGATATGACGAGCATCGCATGCGTGTTCTCATCAGAGTCGAGATTGATGATGAGTTTTTTTGACTTCAACTGTCAGAGCGCCCTCTTTGGGAAGTTTGAGGAGATATAGAAAAATTGGGGGAAGGATCAGAACTCGTTCTATAAAACACTATTGAAATGATCGTAGAAACATCGAAAAGAGAGCAGTGTCAAATCCGAGAGATCAGATCAAGGTTCGTATCATTTCATTTCATATAGTGAAACGTTTAAAGGTTTGTGGACTGCATGTTCTTCAATTGCGAACTTAGAGACGACGAAATGTCAAGGACACATTTGCGAGAAGAAACAGTTCGAAGTCGAGATCTTGTGGAAACATAAAAGATCTCCAACCCAGATTGCTTGAATAACTGCATCTCCCTGTAGACACTGCGAATGCACTGATCTCCCGAATATGAAATTCATACACCTCGAAGCTGCGACGGGGAATTTGGAGAAAGACGACAAAAGAGCTGGATGCTGAGATCGTGAAGATTGTGGAATCGAATCGATTTGTATCAAAAATGGAAATCAATGCAGAAATCAAAAACAAACTTCAAAATCTATGAGGGTGTTGATAGAATTGTTGATACCAGTTAAGTCGAGCTGGATTTGACTCAAGCCTTTCAATCAACAAGTCATGAGTTCAATCCTTTCCCTCCACTTTTTTTGCCTATGGAACATCCTATCCATCATCCGTATCGTTTTCTGGCGTGCAACATCCGACCGAATATGCTCAAATTCAATCCGAAAAGATTCGTTTCTTCCCAACACAAGATAGAATTTGCTCATCTATTCATTTTTTATCACTATTCAACGATGTGATTTTACCTTCTATGTTAGAAAGAAGACAGTATGTCAACCTTCCACACTCGCACATCCTTCTTCATATGGATATGATAGCTGCTGTCCTCCTTCGCACACAACATCACTTCTTCAACCACTTGACAAGTATGTGAACGCAACATTCAAATGACACCTCTCAAATTATCAACCTATCAACTCGATCAATCCTTCAACTGAATCTCGACGCAATTATTTCACCTCCAATCTACTCCATGGGTTACACGCTGCTCTACCACCAAGTATCATTCAAGCTTCATTCCGCGTGTCTGGTATGTATCCTGTGTACGGAGAGACAGTTTTGAAGGACTTCCCCGAAACATACCCAACACATTTCAAACCGACTCCACTCCTCATTGGTCGCAATTCCACATCTTTTCAAGGCCTCACCCAGATCTCCTCTCACGATTTGACCTCTATTTTGTCCTAACCCAGTCATTTCAATGATATTCATTCTTCACTATGGTTTTTCAATACTATCTAAACTTTCCGGCAAAAGTGACGATCCAACAAAGTAATTTTACGGGCTATCAAATTTGCTCTTCTTCACCAGGATATCACTTTTCCTGTACTTATTTTTTCTGGTTTCGAATACTGCTGTCGCTAAACCTTCTGATGTTGATGTCTGTTCATTTATACGGCCTGATTTGTGGAGATCATGAGATCAACCCAACATTTTATCGATCTCATTCATGATTTCGTCTCCATCAACTGAAGATGACACCATTGCGATGGCTCCTTTCTCTCTTCCACGCTGTTTTGATAGCTTTGACCAGATAGATCAGCACATCAAGAATTAATCTCAACCGATTGGAATCAAATTTTGTCGAAAATCGAACCATGCAATGAAAGACGCACGATATCACTGTGTGTCACACGCAGAAACCATCAGAATCACAGGGTGATCGACCAAATACGTCAGCGCTAGATTGAGGTTGTGGTTGTGTCCTATCATGAAGCTATTCCCATCCGAAAGGATCCACAGAATCAAAACCCTATAATCGTTTGACTCCGAATGTTGATGTTCTCCGGTCTTTACAATCTAGTCATGTGTCGGAAGCTCAAATATAGGACATTTACTACCTGATATCACCGTCTCACCAATCAAATGATGGACATGATTCATTCGAAAATATCATAGTCATGATTGTTAAAACAGCAATTCACAAAGTGTGGATTGGTGTCTGGACGAATATGGAGTCGTCTCCTCCTTTATGGTGCATTGAACTGTTTCTCTCCAGCTCTCTACTCAATTTCCAACTGTTGTTCTATTGAATGCAACATATTCGACAAATCGACTGGACGATTTATTTCACAATATGCTATGTGTGTTCCCTACGAGAAAGGAACGAGGACTATGACTGGATCTTCCACCAACTTCTGTTCTCCCAATGTTCAAACACATGTGCATCTGGCACAAACTACGAAAGATCGAGGCCCGAATTCGAGAACGATATGTGTTAATTGAACAAACAGACAAAGCTCTGCATTTCTACAGAAAATAATGGACCATTCTGAGTGCTTCCAGGGATACAACAGCCTTTGACGATACTGAAAAAAAGCATTTTATACAGACTTGAGTCGAAGATGACAGGAATTGAGACAATTATAAAAATCTATATTTGGAGAAACAGTGGTTTCCATTGTCTCCACACTTCATATATTGCTTTACAGATCGATATCCCCATCTTGGGAGACGTGCAACGTCCCCAGTCGTGGGGATGCATGCTGCTTTAAAACATCCTCTCTCATCCCGAAATGTACGATTGGTGGAGACAGTCAGGCGAATTTTGGATTTCGATGCTAGCACATTTCTGGAACAAAATGACTGGAGAGAGGTGAATTTGTATTGATGAATTGAATGAAAGAAGTGAATTATCTGCGGGCGTGATACTTTATCACAAGCAACTATTCTGATGAAGACGAGAACAAATAAAAGACCTTCACGTGTTTTTATCTCTTCAGGAATAATTTCAACACATTTTCATTTCCGTTCTCTTTTTTGCGGAGCAAAATAGCATAGTGTCAGTGATTCCGAATTTGGACAACTTGTCACGACTCTCAGGCGAACTCTTCCAAATGACACAATTGAAACCATTTCTGATGCAGTTCATTTCCTCCAAACAAGTACGGCCAATGATTACTCCTCGGCACCGATCTTGTAAGGGACCACTGCCCATGGACTTGCGGACAGTTGGTGGCAGCCCCTTCGGGGTCACGGCCTGGACAAGAACTTAGGAGAGACAGAGCTATACAGAGTAGCCATCTTTCTTTCACTTCTCACTGTTTTTCTCTTTCTCTCCATTTGTCTTCGTTGGAACGATTCTGTTTTTCACTTCACCTCGTCCACTTGGACCATTTCGGCATGTTTTTTATTCCCCGTTAGTTATTTCTTGTCCATCCTTTTGTTTCCTCAACGACACTCCTTGGGAGAACCAACCTGTGAACTCTTAGTTCTCCGTTGGGTTTTTTCTTCCAGAACAGATACAGTATTTATTGTGTTTCTGGTGAATATCATGATCAGGTTAGCCCCTATATAAATCCAAAAGGGTCCAGAACTTGCATTCAGTTGGTGCCAGCCCCGAGTGGGGCCACAGCCTAAACATTCATCTCATGGAAGGAAGAACAACAAGACTTTCTCCTTTTCCTTCACTCTCTTCTTTTAGGTTATCCTTTCAACACTCGCTGTGTTGATGAACCCTCGTTAAGACTTGGAGTGACTGCAAGGAACTCATTGGTGACGCTACTACTACAAAAACTGTTTTGAATCCAAACGAATCTCAAAAACATTGATGAAAAGCCAGAAAAGACTGTGAGAGGACCAACGATTCTTAAATATGTTGCTGTTTTTCTTTTGACCATCATTTTGTCATCAAAGAACGTTTTCTGCTTTTTGTTTACAAAATTGAAAAACAGGGTGTGAAGATATGACAAAAACACATGAAAAAAGTGGCCAAAGCGAAGTATTTTGAGGTTTTCTCTGGTTCGCGTGGGGTATATTTTTGTTTTTCTCTGAGTTTAGCTAAACATTCAATCAAATCTTTATACTTTTACCAAAAATTTGATCACTTTTGTAAATTTTGCATTCTTCAGTGGGTAGAAAGATTGGATTGATAAAAGAGTGTTCAAAAATCCACAACCACAAACATCGAACGAACTGACACTCTCAAAAAAACCCTCGCCTATACGCAAGAACAAAAGGGAGGCTTGAATGAAAATAGGGTCATGGATTCGCTGAAAATCATTTACTAAATTTGTAGTCACAGAATTTTGACTCGCTTCCCATACCCGAGGGCTCATTTTTCGACTTGCTCAGTCAACTAGCTTCGACACCAGAGGCGACCAAGACACCGGAAATCAAGGTAGAAGTTCAGGATGTTCCGGTTACCCCTCCAGTCCAAACGGGGAACCTCAGCTCGCTCAAGTCGACGAAAAAAGTAAGAAAGACTAGACCCTCCAAGGGCAACACAAGCCTCTCCCAAGCACGACGAGCAAATCAACAACGAAAACGAGCTTGCAGATTCTGTTCCAAGGCCTTCGCAAGGTTCTCGCGAGTCCATCGCCATGAAAAAACGTGCTCCCTCAATCCAAAGAAACAAAAAAAGCCCTCCCGAGCCAAGGCGACAAAGAGAAGACTCAGAAACCAACAAACCTGCTGCAAAACCAAAAAAATCTTCCCAAAAGGTCATCCTCATCCCCGAAGAGGACTCTTCCTAATCTTCTCCCAATATTTTGGTTTATCGCTTCTCTATCCCTCTCGTCTATCCACTTCTTTTCTTAAAATAGGTCTTGATTCGACCATTTTCCACCTACAATGGAATCCACTCAAAACTGTCTCCTTTTTTTCCTAGATACAACCCTCTTTTTCGAGGGTTTTATGAACAAAACAAACTTGGGTTTGACTTTTTGACATCAGAAAAAAGGTCGAGGACTCGAATCAGAAAACGAGGCGAGTCCCTCGTTCAAGTATCTGGTCTGGTTTCGCTAAAATGATGTTGAATGATGTCTTCAACGAGTCATCAACTATTGATTATGCTTTGGCTTCGCTGAATCGTGTATGGAAGTGTATATGATTGGAAAAAAGTTGGGAAGAGTGTATGAATCCTTCTGATCAACGGGAGAATACTTTCCTTATCTGCTTGTATCAATGCAGAAGGATTGTGAAAGGGCAACCAAATTTCTTTGTTGATTTTTCTTTTCTTCGAATTTGGGATATCGTATACTCAAAAGAGATTCCAATCCAATCAGAAAACCGATGATGAATCACCTCTTCTTGATCTCTCACGAGAAGGGTCATGGCAGGAAATAATGTGTTGATCTCCTGATGATTGAAATCTCAATGCTTTGAGAACGTGATTCTCACGAATCCACAATCAAAGTGAAAAAACCCGGGAGTTCTCAAAACACAATTGAGTGTCACTGATGGAATTTAGGTGAAATGACTGAAAGTTTTTAGTGGTCGCTTTGTTTCAGCAAATTCGTTCGTTACTCGAAATAGACAACTTTCTCCTTCTTGTTCGAGTATTCTGACGTGAATTCAACATTTTTTTCTGGTTTTTCGTTTTCCATATTCTCTCTCCAGGAGAAGGACTACTGTTCATCCAATCAATCTCCATTCTCCCTAGAACTTTGAACTGAGTGTTTATACTCTTTCTGTGATTTTGAAT
Source organism: Blattamonas nauphoetae (assembly GCA_033064195.1). Classification (NCBI taxonomy): domain Eukaryota; phylum Preaxostyla; order Oxymonadida; genus Blattamonas; species Blattamonas nauphoetae. The sequence continues at coordinate 43,018 of JARBJD010000422.1, forward strand.
CGATCAACTCCATCAATTCAAGATCACACATCATAAAAGCACCAAAATTCATTAAACCGCCATAAATCGAGATTTTGTCTGAGAAATGCTGTTTAGGTGAGAAAATAATTCAAAAAAAAATGGGAGCTATAGACCCAATATTGGGCCCTGTAGCCTCACACATCAAATCGCATTGAAATACAATGAACTTTTCGACGTTACATCTCTACAACGAATCATCCGTTTTCCACCAAATAAAGTACATTCTATTCGAAACGACCTCAAAAAACGATTTGTATGAAAAAAGATGAAAAATGTTGCCTCTGTGAGGGTTTTCTAGACAATATGGTTTTTTCGACTTTGTTCCAGATACCCTTCTTTTTTCATTCTTTTTACCAAAAATATTTGGATCATTAAAAAAAAGTGACTGGCAAAAATATCATAACACTTATTCACTGGTTGTTGAAATATAGCCAAAACGAATTGTTCAAAGTGACACTTTTCAAGTACAAGGCGGTTTTCTCAATGAGAAGCAGGTATTTTTTGTCAAAAGTTTAGTTTTTTCTTAGTTTGACCATCCTCATCAGATTCCGGGAAAAGCTTGATTAATGGCGGTTTCCTGAATTTATGCTCTTTTTTGACGGTACTACCATATGATGTTGAAACTGGAACGCATTGAAAAAGTGGAAAAGTGCAATTTCGCTCAACGACATGGGTGCAACTTTTTGAAGTCGGAAATCAATCTCCTTTCTTCAAAAAGGCGACTCTCCCCTCTAGAGGTTGATTTCTGCAAGAGAAAAAGAATCAGAACACAAATCCACGAATATTCCGAATGCTGTCTTCTCAAAATGAATTATATACGAGCGTAATTCGGATTCAATCAGCCGATGTGTCCATCAACACAGATCTTCTGGAGAGAAGCCATCATCAGAGTCACACGAATCACTATGTGCACTTTGTCAACCAGAAGCTGAATCATCAGTATCCAACTACACGGATTTGCATGTGGACCATTTCAGTTTGAGTTTCAAAATGTGTGTTGAACATATGACAGGAGTGTCAGTACCTTCTGTGATATGGGATCCGGAAAGGGGGCAGAGACTATGTACTCTCCACTGATGAATTGATGGAGGAATCTTTTAAATGTAGGGATCGCACATATTGGTGTCTTTGTCGACGGAGTATTGTCTGAAACTCAACAAAAATTGTTTGGTATAAAATAAAAGGAAAAACAAACACGATAAACTGATAAATGTTTATTCCTCTTTTGAGAGTTGAGGGGAGAGTAGTGTATAGAACGAATTGGGAACCACATTGACATCGACGATACTACTGGAGAAATTGTCAACTTTATTTTTTTATTTAATTTTTTAATCAGTATAAAATGAGTAGAGCATTGACACCAACTCAACTACTGGAACTGTTAGAACCCGAACATTTGATTCTGAAATCACCACCAACTCTGAATCGACTTGGAACCACATATCTCACGGCGAGCACTTTCGAATATGTTCACGAAGATAAACCAGATGAGATTTATCGAGTGTACGTAAATTGTTTCGTCAAAGGATCAAGACCACATTTGAATCGTCAAAGATATCTTGCTGCAACGAATGGATGCACCAAAGAAAAGTTAATTGAATCAATGCAAAGAGAGAATTGTGAACTCATCTCCGAATATACTTATTCAAGTTCACCAGTCACATACCGACATGAAGGAATTGAGTGGAAAGTTGTGCCAGCAAAGTGGATGAAAGGATTTCGAGCTCATGATTGTAAACGAAATCGATACACTCCATCATTTGTTGAAAACGAATTGAGAAAGGAAAACTGTGAACTCGTTGGACCATACACAAAAGTTCTTGAACCATTCAAATATCGTTGCTTAGACACAGGAACTGTTCATTTTGTTCGCTTGGACAATTGGTTATATTTTGGAGATCGACCTCACTTACGTAAACATCATCAGAGATCATAAAAGTGACGAAATCAAAATAGTTCTTTACAAGAGATTAAAATGTTGAAAAATATATTTTTCATTTTTTTATTTTGTACTAAATGAATGCAACAGTCTCGCCTCAGCGAGGCTTCGAACCCTCGGTGAGAGTCTCGCCTCAGCGAGGCTTCGAACCCGACAGGGGTCGAGAGACTTCGAACACTTCCAAGTGGAGCCAAAGACGTCGAACGAATGCAAAGCAAGCGTTGATTGAGTCGATGAAAAAGGAAAATTGTGAGCTCGTTTCTGATTACATTCACGGGTCAACACCGGTCATTTATGTTTTCGAAGGTGTGTCATTTTTGAATTTCAATTCAAGAAAAAATAAAAAATGAGTCGACAAAAATACAATTCACAAATGATTGAGAAAATGATTGATCACACACTGTCGACAGCCAATGGGAATTCGTCAGTGATTGACTCACTACAGACAGAAGTAGAAACGAATCAGAAAGAGGTTGACACACTTAAGAAAACAACCGAAGCACATAAGACCGCAATATCGTCTATTCAGAAAGTAGTGAACACAAATGGATCGATCAGTTGTTCAGCCGGTCTTACAACACCAACAATTGGAGGATTGATCAATGTGAATGGAGCGAAGTGGAACATCTCAGAGGGATCACTTCCGAAGTATCCTGGAACATATCCGGCATCGACCTTTTCTTCTGGAATTTCAATATCACAATCACTTGCAGAAACTTCAGGAATTCAGTTCAATGGTGATGGAATAATTATGTGGTCACCCTGTGACAAACCAGCTTTGTATTACTACGATGAGGACACAGGTTCAGGAGTGTTTTCAATATCCACAACAGGAAGTTTTTCTCAACTGTCAGACAGAAGAGTGAAAAGAAATTTTGAACCATATCCCGATGTTCTTGAACAACTGAATAAAGTGGAAATTGTTCGCTACCAATTCAACACATTCGACTCGAAGATCAGCAAAGTCACAAAGCAAATAGAGAATGAGACAGATGAAGAACACTTGAAGAACTTCAAAGAGAAATGTGAATGCTTGAAGAAGGAAAGTGGGAAGAAACACATTGGTGTGATTGCACAACAGATCCAAGAAATATTCCCAGAAGTCGTGAATGATTCCAATCCAGATTGTCTTCAAGTTGATTATGCTGAACTCTCTTGCTTCTGTATCAAAGCCATTCAGGAATTATCCTCTATCGTCGGACAACAACAGACAGTCATAAATGAACTCATTCAACAATATAATACACTGATTAGTATTCCAACATGAGATCAACCAGAAATTCATAGTACTCTTTGGTTATTTTTCCATTGATTGTCTCTGTTGTTTCCATCTCGATTGACTCACCAGAACTGTCTTTGAACCAGATCTTCACTATTGATTGTCGAGTGCTTAGTTCCCACTTCTTTCGCTTCGCAATCTGTTCGTTGCAGAAAGCAACATATGAATCATTGTGTGCATCTGTCTGGATCCAATCACCATGGATTGTGATGTGCTGAGGAATATCTTTTGAAATGACGGTTGCTGAACCATTTATTTCTTCCTTCACATGAATAAGTTTGCAGTCAAGGAAGTGAACATATTTTTGATTTCGCGAATTGGGAAAATCAGGAGGGAATTGAGCAGTGTGATGATTTAGAATTGAGAAGTATCGTTTGACCATCTTGGCTTTCTACAAAAATAAAATCCACAATTTAATAACCTCTCTTCACTTCTTCATACGCTTCTTGGAGTCGACGATCAATGACATATCGCACTCGTGGTTGTCCATTTTCAATCCAGAACAACCAGTATGTTGCCTGATGTAGTGCCAGAATCGGTGGAGGAGGTCCTTCTGGAGTTGATAAGAAATATGCATCAAATTCCTGACTGATTGGGGTTCCTCTGAAGACAATGTTGATTGATTCTGCTGTCGAAATACCTTCTTCACCACCAGCAATTTCACTTCGATCTGTTGGAACCATAAACGTGAATGAAGTTTCATCTGTTGCTGCTCTTCTTCTCAAGCCTACTCGATCAACTTCTTGGTACATGTATTTAATAGTGCGAGGTTCACAGATGGAATTCTCAAACTCTTGTGTTGCCGAACAGCCAATGAAATCACCATTCACCATCATCATTTGATAGAACTCTGGTGAGATTGTTGACATTGGGAAATTGGGAAAGTTAGAACCAAGCATTTCGAATTGACCAATGTAGTGAGGATTTCTGAAGACAGTACATTCATTTGGTCTATCGGGGAAGAAGCACATTAGATTCATGAGATTGTTGAGTTTGATACTGATGTTTGACCTTACTCCCATGGCATTCGCTTTTGATTGAAATGATTGAGTGTCAATTCTTTCTGCTTTGAGCACATACAAAGTCTTTGAATATGTGTTTATCAGCGATTGTTTTGTTGCTTCTGTCATTTCATATCCGTAGCAGATTGAAGAAGCTTTATCCACACTTGAATTGAGAACTGTCGATGTGGAAGAAATGAAAGAAGTAGTTGCTACAACTCCGGTTGTTGATTGATTTGAAAACTCATTGTATTGGTTAACTGGATTTCCTATTTGAGTAAATTCTTGAGTTAAAACGCTGAATTCTCCGTCATGCATTAATTGCATTCGAGATTGACCTATATCATTCTGTGCCGATGTAGGGGCAACATCAGATGTATCTTGGAGTGATTTTCGAATGACAGTTGATGGTCGAATTGGACAATACACGAGTGAATCAGTTGTCAAATGAAAGCTCAAACGTAGATTACCAAAGACTGAATTTGGATACTGATCAAAGGTACTCAGTGGAAGGAGGTTCACAAACGGAATAACCAGTGGAATCGTTCTTGTGATTGTATCTGGTAAATCTGAAGATCTCTTATATAGTGGAGCATAGTAGAATCCACAGACACTGTGATCCATTCTCTGAACGTTTTCCCAAAGACTATAGCAATGCTTCATATTGTTTTTCTCTTCTTGTGACTTGAAAGTGTGATACAGGAATGACTCGTGAACATGGTTATTCTGAAGTGTATTGTCAATGATATTTCCTTGACTATCAACGAGTCTCATGTCTCGAATTGCATCTGATGATGATTTGAATCCGAAGAACATTCCGTACAATCCAGCTCTCTCAGTCGGTGTTGTATCTCTTGGTTTAGTCACCGGTACAGTAATCGTTCGATCTATTCGAAGATGACTCTTCGAAAAGTCAGTCACATCATGACCGTCATACGACAAGGGAACTTCAATTTCATCTCCAATTCTACATGGCATTGGAGGATTTGTTGGATGCACTTCCTGAATTGAAAACTTGTGCGGCTCTGAATCCCATTGTTTCGGCAAGTATGATTGCACTTCGATTTGCTCAATCAATGTCGATGTTGGTTTGGAATGATTTGCTCTTTTGCTTCTCATTTATAGAAAAATAAAAAATACAATTCGTTGGCAAGACTTTTCAATTTGGGAAAATCCCTAAATCTTTGTGTAAAGCTTTCAACGTGTGATTTGGATAATACTCAACAATAGGAACGTCATTGCTGAATCGTAGGACCCACCACGTTGTTGCAGTTGTTGCTAAAATCGGTGCTGGAGGATGAGTAAATGTCGTCATGTCACCACCACTTTGACTTGGATTGTAAACATTGTAGTATGTGTCGAGATTACCTTGATAGATCGGTTGTGATCTCAACGTGACAGGAACATTCTGACCTTTAGAACTGATGGAATCATTACAGTTTGTTGGACATCCACTTCTTTGTGTTGAGAAGCATAGAAGGAAGTCAGTATTGTCATGAATCGGACGCACTCTTGTCATTGTTTCATTTGGATAATTCATATCATTTCTGAGTTTATCTTCAACAAGAGAATCTGTTAATGATCGCTCCAAATCATCAGGGACAGCTAGATAAGAATCAAGGTTGAGAGTCGACAATGCGAACTGATAGAAGCGAGCTCCAATAGTGGTTGTCGGATTATCCGGATAGTACTTGTTGAGTAGATTCACACGAAGATCCTTCTGCATTGGATTGTGGAAACAGGTGACTTCATTCTCGTAGTGACGGAAGAGAAGCATGATGTCCTTGGCATTAACAACCACCCTTTGTTGAGTGCAATTAATGCCTGTTTCAGTTGGTGTCTTCTGAAATGGATAGAACGATATCTTTTCTGCTGGAATAGTTCCTGGACGATTTGTGTACATATTCCTGAGACTCTCTTTCGCGATTTCTTTCATTTTGTATCCTGCACTCATGCAATATACAGGGTGGTCACCCAAAACTTGGTCGGACATTTTCTCGCGTTTCAACAGGAATCATGGTTTGATTCTTTTTGTGACTGTTCATTTCATCATTTTGCATTCTATGCTTGTTTTTCATTTTTTTGAAAAAAATGGTTCAACTTAGACTTTTGTGGTTTGATCCTTCCCATCATATGTCCTCAACTGAATTTCGTATTCGAGATCGGACTTTAATAGAATTTTGCTGGAGAATGCAGCTTCATTACAAAGAAGCTCATTCTCTGCTTGCATCCTACTACCCAGACGATAAACCGTGCTTGGAAACCTGCAGAAAAGTTATGAAGGACTTGGAGAACGGCACTTTTTCAGTTACTGGAAAGGTTCCCAATCACGTCAGAAGCAACCTCACTCTAATCAACGCCCTTTCTCAAATTTTAGCTGAAGACACTTCATTATCTCTGCGAGCGATGTGGAGAATTACTGGTTTTCATCCACAAACAATCAAAAATGTCTTCTCGGACATTTTGGCTTAGTCCGACGCTACACTAGATGGGTCCCTCATCTTCTGACAGACTCTCAAAAAACCAATCGCATTCAGCTGGCACAGGATCTACTACTCACTCTCAACAAAGAGAAACGAAAAGGATGGAGGTATCTGATCACGGGAGATGAGAGTTGGATCAAATGGACAAACCCTCATTCTTTCGTTTGGCTTCACCCAAACGACCCTCGACCGGTGAGAGAGCGAATCAACATCGGCAGCGGGAAGACGATGTTGGTGGCGTTTTGGAATTGATTTCACTTTCCTTCGAATGATCCCCAGAGGGAAAGGAATTACTGCTCAAGTGTTCGTGAACGAGATTTTGGACGAAATGGAAACAGAGATTCTTTTGCAAGACACATTTGACATCAACGATTTTGTCCGGTATCTTCATATGGACAATGCGCCCTGCCACAACTCCAAGCTGGTCCGTACATTTCTCGAGACTTCTCTATTTTCCAAAATTTCTCATCCTCCTTACAGTCCAGATCTCGCCCCGTGCGATTTCTGGCTGTTTGGAGAAATGAAGATGCGCCTGAAAGGTATCATAGTCAAATCAGACGAAGAACTCAAAAACACATCGATTCATTCATGGCAGAGCAAACCACCGCAAAAGAATCCGAGTATTCGAAAACTGGATCAGACGCTGTGAACTGGTAATTCAGAATCAAGGCGAGTACATCTAACCGTCGCATTTTGTTCTCTTTCTCAACTTTTGTTGTATTCTGGAATTTTTGATTTGGTTGACCAAATTTTATCAATAGCACACTCATTTTGACCATCAAAGTCATTTTTTAGTTTTTCTCACCCCAGGAACTGTTTTGTTCTGACAACATTTCTGAACAGGATTGGAATACACTCAGATACAAGTTTTGTGTTTGTATAAGTTTTATCACTTTTCGGAAAGTTCTTCTGTCGAGACATCTCTCACCCATCTCATTCTCGAGATTCAGATGTGTGACACTCGGATTCGACGAGCTAACCAAAGACAAAATGAGGTATCTCATCTAAATTCAAGTGAAATGACTTAGGAATAGCATGTTCCAAGAAGTGTCACCCCGACCAAGTTTTGGGTGACCACCCTGTACATCATCAACGCGATAATCAGTGATGTTGAGGGAAATGTACTGATCTACATATTCTGGTTCAGTAGCCACAATGCCAGCAGAATTAAAATAGTCGTCTTTTGTTACTGTTGGTTGCTGAAATGATTGACCGATTTGAACAAAGTTCTTGGTGCATGATGTGACAAGATTGTTCAGAAAGAATGGGCGATGTTTAATGCAATCGGCAATTGATGTTTTTATTGGCGTTGCTGCTTTCGTCCCAACTACAATTGATGATAGAGTATTTTTGAAAGTTAGTTCAGGATTGACTGGGCAACATACAAACGCATCTTCATTGATGTACACACTGAGTTTCAAATCACCAAATAGACATCGAGGATAGTCAGTCATTCCTGAGAAAATGAGAAGATCTTCAAGGTTGATTGACACACGAATTGGCACATCAATGGTATCTTTGAAAACACCGCTTCCAGAAGTTGTCGTGAAATCCGACTATGGAATATAAACACCAGCGACAGATTCATCGTGTGTCCAAGCATTTTGCCATGGTGTGTGCAAGTGTTTTCGATTCTCCAATTGACTCTTTGGTTTGATCATGTTGTAAATATGTGATTCCATTGAGACGTCGTTGTTTGCAGTGCTAGTGATTCTCTGATTGTTGTGAAGAACTGTGAATCTACTAAAGATTGATGCCGAATGCTTGAGTCCGACGAAGATGAACATTCTCTCATTCATGAACGATCCCACTTTTCCAGATGTAGTTTGCCAATTGTTGACTTTCAGTGTTGTTGTCATTGTGAACGTAATGAAGGAATCATCGATTTGACAAATGTCTTGAATACCAGTCAACGGAATGATTATTTCCTGTCCTTTGTAGAATCGTGAATTCTCCGATGGTTTCAACTCTTCGATCGAAGTACTGTGTGCGCCATCGTTCAATAGGAAATTGACATGATGTTCTGACATTAGCTGTTGTTGGATTTGACCAATATCATCTCTGGTGTACTTTATTGATCCAGTACTGTTTCCAGTCAATGTTGAGGCTCCATGTCTTTTGTTTGTCAGATGAGTTATATGTGAGTTCATTTTATCAAAATAAAAAGTCCTTTTGCTTATTTCTTTTCACTTTCATCTTCTTAACTTTTGGTTTCAGCTTTTCTTCCAGTCTCAGTATTTCATCTCTGAGTGTATTCGCAAGTGAACCATTTCCTTCATTAATTGCTTGCTCATATTGTGCCATCTTTTCTGCATGGATTTGCTGATCCGATTTCACATCAGGTATCATCTCCACTCCTGTCTGTGCAATCTTGGAAATCACTGGTCCAACAAATGGAATGAGATTCAAAATGGTGCTCCAATTCTGAGAATGGTTTTGCCGACTCCTGCTAATTTTGATAACCAACCTGGTGCCATTTTACTAAAAATAAAAATATCAATATTGGATTTATAATCCTTAGAATTGAATTTTTGAATTCGACGACAGGGGTATGTCATCATTAACGTACCGAGCATTTCGTGGAGGATCGTAATCAATCATTTGTCTCGCCTCTGCAAGGCTTCGACCCCGACTGGGGTCGAGTCTCGTCAGAGGCATCGAACCCTCCTGAGGGGAGAGTGGCTTTTGTGACTGATTCATTCCCTTGCTTTGTTGATAGGAGTCCATCATTCCTCCTAATCCTTGAAGAATTCCTCCCGCAGTTTGTCCCAATTTACTGTTGGTTTGTGACAGCAATCCACCACCGACTTGAAGTAACGAGGGTGCTAATGGTTTGATGAATTGAAAGAATTGTTTACCAATATTTTTGAGTTTGTTGAAACTTCCTGGTGCCATTTTAGTAAAAATAAAAAATCAAATTCGTTAATTAATCTAACGGGGGATTGCCTTCGTCAATGAAATGCCATAGTTGAGAATGGTGTTGTAAGCTTCATTGCAAGCAATACTCATATCTTTTCCTCCAACAAGGATCTTGAAAATGGTTCGAAGGATTGGGAGAGAATTAATGCATGAACATTTTGTTGACAGATCATCCAATTCGATTACCACATCGTTGATTCCTGTCAGTGTCGCAATCAGTGCTCATAAATCACTTTGGTTTGTGATCAGTTTCTTCGATGGTTCAATGAGATTATTCAGAAGTTTCTTTTCACAGGCGAATGCATTCTTGTAGACGAGCAGTAGTTGATCATTGAATGCTGAAATATTGGATGTGTATTCCCGCAACGGTATTGAACGGTTCTGGATCGGTGCTGATGGATAAACATCCAATTGTGGTGGATCATATTTATCTCGTTCATTCGTGACCACAGGTTCAGAGCACACTCTTTCCATCTCCATTTTTGATCCTCTATTATCTACGCCAGCTTTGCTTCGATCTTCGATGATGACATTGTTGGTGATTGATGTTGGTACAGAAGAAGTACTTGTGTGTTTTGTAAATTGACAACTGAGAATTGGTTGCATACCTTTCTATAAAAATAAAAAATGATTATTTATGTTTGAATTAACCGCTTACTCCCATGGTCTTGACCAAATGTGCGTATTGAGCGTATTCAGGCATGTATTCCTTTTGGAATCTACCGATGTCTTCAGTTCTTGTTTGATATGCTTCACGCGTCAGTTGATTCACAAGTGTTGAGATATCAGTAGTATGTCGACCTAGGAAAGTATTTAAATCTTCTGTGCTCTCAATGATTTCGAGAAACTGTGGATGAATCTGTTCCTTAAATGCTTTTCTTGTCTTTAATCTCTGATGTTCTGGATTTGAACTGATGAAATTTTCAACATAGTCTTCAAGCCATTGATCCCACATCCGTGCTGCAACTTTCGATTGAATGGAATTGAAAACCATATTGTCCAATATATTGTTGCTGACATCTGCAGGTTGTTCTCGACTTGCACGATAAACCTTCAACGTCTCATTCATGAATTCACCAACAGCTTTCTTCATGATTGCATATGGTTGTTTTGATCGTTGTTCTTGCATTTCTGAGTAGCTAATGTCGTGATATGTTGATGGTACTTCATATGTACCAGTTTTGAGAAAATTCTGATGGACAGCTTTGATTTTTCTTCCGTTATCTTGACGAAATTGTGAATATGATGTCTGACGACGTGAATCTGGTGTTGGATTCATTGAATAGTAAGTCTCGATGACAGGTCGACTGTGATATGGTGCAAGCATGAAACCATTGGCGGCGATCAGATCTTTTGTGTCTTTGTCGTAGACCATCACATCAGGAACTTTACCATATTTTTCCATTTTCACTTCCCAATTGTGTCCAGTTCGTACAATATATTCCAATGCTGATGGAACACTACTGAGTGCAGAATTGAATTTGGTGCGAATGTCATCATCAGCATAAATTTGTTTCATCGCATCTCTGGTTGCCTGTTCATATCTCATTTTCGGTCTCTTCGCCTGTGCTTTTCTTTGTGGTGGATTGAACTTTATCTTTTCAGTCATGTTGTTTTCATACAAAATAAAAAAATGAAAACTACATTTTAAATCCAGATAAATCACAAATGAAAAGATCAACCTCGTCATTGACAGCATATGTGAATGCTAAATTAAGTGAAGCATCAAACAGAAATGTTTCTCATGAAGTCCAATCACAAATACATCCAGACTTGAATTTCAATCGCAATAGTGTTAATGTCCTCGTTGGAAACAGAGGAAGTGGAAAAACCTTTAATGCTCTTCGAGAGGTTGCCAAGCTACAGAATGTTCAAGTTCGGAATGAACTGTTCCACCTCTTTGTCTTCGTTACAGATAAGAACATTGATCCAACATTCGATACGTTCAAGCCAATATTGAACGTTCCTTACGTCAGAGTGAAATACGATGATGCACTTCCATTTCTGTTGGAACTATCTCAATCAAAAGCTGCATATGAAGAGATTATTGACAATCAGTGGCAGAATAGAATCACTGATGAATGCAGAGAGAATCTCTTTGACTCACTTTACATCGATGATTTCTCAGTGAAGAATCTCCAAACGATTATTCTCCTTGACGACTGTCGTAGAATCCTTGGTGAACGAAGAACATCCAAAAATAGAATGACGATGATGGACTTGTTACTGGAAAATCGACAACCGAAATTCACATTCTTTCTGACGATGCATGAACTCTTCAGTTTGTCAGCAGATATGAAGTCAAACATCGATTCAATGTGGATCTTTGGAGGATTCAACAAAGAACGAATCAGTCGAGTATATCCGCAGTTGAACTCCCCAATTGACATTCGACAATTCTGGAACGTGTACCAACGAAAACAAAAATGTGAAGCAATCATTCTTCGATATAACACAGATGGAGTTGCACTGACTGAGATCAACAGAGATGGTTTAATCAGAAGGGTCAGTTAAGTCTTGGATGAGATTATGAATGATCTCGTCAAGACTTCGAAGCCTCATGCTGAGAGAATCTGTCAACGTTCGAATTGATTCTTCGATGTCTGATAATCTCTGATCAATCGAGGATTCCGCTATACTTTCATTGTTGACTTTCCTCAGTGCTATCTCACCTCTTATTTTTGTTATTCTGTATCCATCAATTTGAATCATCCGATTTAGTTTTTGAATCGTCAATTCATTCAATTCCTTTCTATTCTTTTCCAAATATCTCTTAAAGTCATGAATGTTTGTGAACTCTTTCTGTTCAGGATCAAACGGTTCTAATATTTTCAGTGATGTCATTTTACTGAAATAAAAACTTCTGACTTACACCAAATTAAATTCGTCAATGAACTCTGGTGACAAATCGTCGATGGAAGCAGCATGATATTTTATTGTGTTGAATAGGAACGTACACCACATT
>JARBJD010000423.1:0-54909 GCA_033064195.1 Blattamonas nauphoetae
AATATGGACAAGTTCCTGATGTGATGGTCTACGATAATGATACTGGAGATTTGATTGCAGTCAATGGTGCTATGCTAACTCCATACAACAGCAGACCAGTCAAAGAGACATACTATGCAATGAATCCAACACCAGACATGCGAAGACTGAAACCATACACATCATTCAATCAAGAGAATGGAAGGAAAATCAAAGCTGTCCATCGGAATTTCCTCAAGAATGGAACATACGATTTGCCAACCAATTATCGAGACATCAGCTATGAAGAGATGAAGACCAAACGATCTCAACAACCATATGCAATAATGAAGAGAGCTGTTGGTGAACACATGACAGACACATTGGGAATAACTCGTGCAAATCGAAGCAATCCAGCTGATCCCAGCAGGAATGTGTTAGAAAATATGGTGTTCAATTCAATTCAATCACAGATTGCATCACTGATGTGGGATCAATGGCTTCATGATCATGTTCAGGACTACAATCCCAGTATGAAACAAAAGAAAGCCTTCAAAGATCAGATTTATCCAGTGTTTCTCCAAATGATCACTCAAGATACAACGTATTTATCGGAATACTGTACTCGCTATTCAACTCACATATCAACAGAAGTTAATAAACTGAAAGCCAAAGCATTCAAAACAGTCACAGATGATGATATCAGTGGATACCAATCTGAAATGCCTGGATACTATCGATTTGCACAGTTGGACAGTTCTGGAATGGGAAATTTAGATCGAGCAGAAATGTGAATTTAAAAACATTAATATATATTTTTTATTTTTATAGAAAGTGATGCAACCAATTCTAAGTTGTCAATTTACGAAACACACAAGTTCTTCTTCAGTACCAACATCAATCACCAACAATGTCATCATCGAGGATAGGAGCAAAGCTGGTGTAGATAATAGAGGATCGAAGATGGAGATGGAAAGAGTATGCTCTGAGCCTATAGTCACTAATGAACGTGGAGCTTACGATCCACCACTGGAGACATATCCATCAGCCCCCATTCAGTGTCGTTCTATACCACTAAGAGAATATACATCAAATATCACGGCATTCAAAGATCAGCTCCTGCTCGTCTACAAGAATGCATTCGCGTGCGAAAAGAAGTTGTTGAATAATCTCATTGAACCGTCGAAGAAACTGATCACGAACCAAAGCGATTTATGTGCTCTGATTGCGACACTCACTGGAATCAATGATGTGGTGATCGAACTGGATGATCTGTCTGATAAGTGCCTCTGTCTGAATAAACTCCCAATCTTTCGAACAATATTCAAGATCCTTGTTGGAGGAAAAGACATGAGTATTGCCTACAATGAAGCATACAACACTATTCTCAATTATGGCATTTCTCTGACGAAAGCAATACCCCGTTCGGGCAGAAATCTCTTCTGAGATTATTTCCTCGTTAAAATTATAAATGAATTGTATTTTTTATTTTTACATAAATGGCACCAGGAAGTTTCAACAAACTCAAAAATATCGGCAAGCAATTCTTTCAATTCATCAAACCTCTAGCTCCAACATTACTACAAGTCGGTGGTGGATTGCTCTCTCAAACGAACAGTAAATTCGGACAAACAGCAGGTGGAATACTCAATGGATTAGGAGGAATGATGGACGTTTATCAACAAAATAAGGCGATCAATCGTCAACAAAAACCGCAGATGATCGAGTACGAACCTCCACGAAATGGACGATACTCAAATGACGATTTGCCACTCTCGTCAAACTCTAAAATCCAATTCAAAGGATAATAATTCACTAGTATTCGAATATTTTTATTTTCCTAAAATGGCACCAGGTTGGTTATCAAAATTAGCAGCAGTCGGAAAAAACATACTCAGAGTTGGAGCTCCATTTCTGAATCTCATTCCCTTCGTTGGACCACTGATTTCTAAGGTGGCACAGACAGGTGTTGAAATGATTCCAGATGTGAAATCGGATCAGCAACTCCATGCAGAAAAGATGGCACAATATGAGCAAGCAATGAATGAAGGAAACATAGCAGTAGCGAGCAAGCTCAGAGGAGAAATACTGAGACTAGAAGAAAAGCTGAAGCCGAAAGCGAAGAAACCAAAAAAGAAAAAGTAACTAGAGTTAAAGCATAAATGTAATTTTTTATTTTTGTTAAAATGAACTCGCATATAACACATCTGACAAACAAAAGAACTGGAGCATCATCATTGACTGGAAATACCACTGGAAGGATAGAATCCACGAGAGATGACATGGGTCAAATACAACAGCAACTCATGTCCGAGCATCACATAAATTACCTCATGAATGATGGAGCACACAGTACTTCTATCCAGGAGTTAAAACCATCAGAGAATGCACGATTCTATACAGGACAGGAAATAATCATTCCGTTGACTGGTAATCAGGACATTTGTCAAATTGATGATTCGTTTATCACGTTCACGATGACAGCAACTCTGAAAGTCAACAACTGGAAACAAACTGCAGGTAAAATTGGCTCGTACATGAATGAGAGGATATTCATATTCGTTGGACTCAAACATTCGGCATCAATCTTTCGTGACCTTACTGTACTTCACAACAATCAGAGAATCATCAGCACAACAAACAATGATGTATCAATGGAGTCTCACATATACAACATGCTAAAACCAAAGAGTCAATTAGAGAATCGAAAACATTGTCACACACCTTGGCAAAATGCCTGGAATCATGACGAATCAGTTGCTGGTGTTTATATTCCACTTTCGGATTTTACGACGACGTCTGGAACAGGAGTGTTTCAAGACACTATTGATGTGCCAATTCGTGTGTCGATTAATCTTGAAGATCTTCTGATATTCTCAGGGATGACTGACTATCCAAAATGTCTCTTTGGGGATTTGAAATTGAGTGTTCACATGAATGAGGATGCGTTTGTTTGTTGTTCTGCTAATCCTGAACTCACTTTGAAAGATACGCAATCATCACTCGTAACTGGAACAGCTGCAGCGCCAACGATTAAAGCAGCAATTCTCAATTGCATTCAACATCGTCCATATTTCCTAACCAATCTTGTCACCTCATGCACCAAGAACTTCGTTCAAATAGGTCAATCATTTCAGCAACCAACAGTTACTAAAGACATTGTTTGTTCAACAGCCAATGTCGTGACAACAGAACCTGAATTTGTCGATCAGTACATCTCATTAAACGTCACAAACTATCGGATTGATGATGTGTATTGCATGAGTGCTGGATACAAAATGAAAGATGGTGCGATAAAGAAACTCATGGAGATGTATCAGAATCGTCCTGGAACAATTCCAGCAGAGAAGATATCGTTCTATCCATTTCAAAAGACGCCAACGGCAACAGGAATTGATTGTACTCAGCAAATGGTAGTGGTGAATGCTAAGGATATCATGCTCCTCTTCCGTCATTACGACAATGAAGTCACTTGTTTCCACAATCCAATGCAGAAGAATATTCAAGTGACTTTACAAAACAGGTACTATCCAGAACAACCGACAACAACTATTGGAGCTCGCTTCTATCAGTTCGCATTATCAACTCTCAATCTCGATTCGTACCTCGCTGTTCCTGATGATTTGGAGCGATCACTGACGGATTCTCTCGTTGAAGAGAAACTCACTGGTGATGGTACATATCCAAATGAAACAATGACAAGAGTTCGTCCAGTTCATGACAATACTGACTTTCTTCTGTGCTTTCCTACTCAAAGAAGTGGATGTCCAACAAACTGTAATGATTCGATCAGTTCCAGAGGTGTGAATGCTGCAGTCACTTTAAGATCACATCCAATCTATCAAGGCAATCTTGACACATACTATAATGTATACAATCCAAGTCAGAGTGGTGGTGATATGACAACATTTACACATCCTCCAGCACCAATATTAGCAACCACTGCAACGACATGGTGGGTCTTACGATTCAGCAATGGTGAACCCAAAGTTGAGTACTATCCAAATCACACATTGAAAGCGTTGCACAAAGATTTAGGAATTATTCCAAATTGAAAATGACAAAAGAAAATAATGATATTGTTTTTTTTATTTTTCTATAAATGAGAAGTATCAGATCAAATCAATCCAAACCAACATCGACATTAATTGAGCAAATTGAAGTACAATCATACTTGCCAAAACAGTGGGATTCAGAACCTCACATCTACTCCATCCAAGAAGTGCATCCAACAAATCCTCCCATGCCATGCAGAATTGGAGATGAGATTGAAGTTCCACTATGCTATGACGGACATGATGTGACTGAATTTATGAAGAGTCATTTGCGAATTGATCTCACGATTACAGTTCCATATGACAAACCACAACAATGGGGGAAAAGTAGTATATCTTACTTCGGAATGTTCTACGGTTTCAAGTCATCATCAGATGCAATTCGAGATATGAGATTGGTGGACAGTAAAGGAAACATCATTGACAATTCACTCCAGAATAATCATGTTCACGAATCATTTCTGTATCACACTTTCAAGTCATATGAAGAGAAAAACAACATGAGACACTGCTACAGTCTTTTTGAAAATGTTCAGAGAATTGATCCAAGTGTGTGTGGAGCATATTTAATACCAATGGATGGTACAGAAACCTCCTATCCGTTAACCATTCCTCTTGTAATACCATTTGTGAATCTCCTTCCACTGAGTACCTTCGATCAGTATCCGAATTCAATCTTTGGCAATTTACGTTTACGATTTCATTTAACGACTGATTCACTTGTGTATTGTCCCATTCGAGCATCAACTGTCATTCAAAAAACGATACAACAAAAATACGATACCCCTCGTGCCGTGCCGATTGATACTTTTGTTCAACGAGGTTATCTTCAGATGATGCAAGATGGAGAATTGTCATTTTTAACTATGGAGTTTACGCAAATTGGGAACCCAGTTCTACAATGTGAAAGACATAGAGGACCTAACCACGTCGAAGGAACAGCATCAAAGGATTCGAATTGGGATTGGATAGAACCTAAACAGACAACTTCCACTGTTCTTTCTTCATCAGTTGATAAAGTCGCTTCAATTTGTTACGGATATCAAGTGACAGAGGCAACGAAACAATCACTCTTCAACACTTACTCAAAAACTGTGTATGTCATCAAAGCAGAAAGAATTGACACACAATCATTTCAATCAAAAGCAACAGCGATGGGAGTGAGATCAAACATCAGCATCAAGCTCAACAATCTCATGAATCTAATGTGCTTATTCCCTGAAAGACCAAACGAGTGTACAGTCTTTCGCAATCCTCAATATGTTGGTCTATTCGAAATGCTTGGATCCAACTTTCCCAATTTCCCAATGTCAACAAACTCACCAGAGTTCTATCAAATGATGATGGTGAATGGTGATTTCATTGGTTGTTCTGCAACGGAAGAGTTTGAGAATTCCATTTGTGAACCTCGCATTTGGGACAAAGGTAGTTTGGAAGATATAAAAAGGTACAAGAAAAGTAAACCCTTCACAGATGCAACTTGTTTCACATTCATGGTTCCAACTGATCGAAGTGAAATTGCTGGTGGTGAAGAAGGTATTTCGACAGCAGAATCAGTCAACATTGTCTTCAGAGGATCACCAATCAATCAAGGTGAACTGGATCCATATTTTACCTCAACTCCAGAAGGTCCTCCTCCACCAATTTTGGCATTACATCAAGCTACATACTGGTTGTTCTGGATTGAGAATGGACAACCACGAGTGCGATATGTCATTGATCGTCGACTCCAAGAAGCGTATGAAGAAGTGAAGAGAGGTTACTGAATAGAACAAATATGAATTTTTATTTTTGTAGAAAACACAAATGGTGAAGCGCTACTTCTCAATTCAGAATTCAAACACTGCTCAACTCCCTCCTGATTTTTCCAATTCCAGAAATCAAAAATATGTTCACTTCCTCGACTGCAAACTCATCCATGTGA
The DNA here is from genome assembly GCA_033064195.1 of Blattamonas nauphoetae. NCBI lineage: Eukaryota > Preaxostyla > Oxymonadida > Blattamonas > Blattamonas nauphoetae. The sequence continues at coordinate 5,938 of JARBJD010000423.1, forward strand.
AAGAAGAGATTAATGGTTCAACAACAGTGATATCAAAAGACATTCCTCAACACATTACAATCCACGGTGATTGGATCCAGACTGATGCACACCATGATTCATATGTTGCTTTCTGTAACGAACAGATTGCGAAGCGAAAGAAGTGGGAATTAACTACTCGACAATCAATTGTGAAGATCTGGTTCAAAGACAGTTCTGGCGAATCTATTGAGATGGAAACATCAGAGACAATCAATGGAAAAATAATCAAGGAGTATTATGAATTTCTGGTTGATCTCATGTTGGAGTATTAATACTTCGCATTTCAATGATGACGGAGTCATTGTGCTAGTCATTGTTTCGATCAGTGAATTATATTTTTGTACAAGTTCATTTATGAGTGTCTGTTGTTGTCCGACAATAGAACATAATTCCTGAATGGCTTTGATACAAAAGCAAGAGAGTTCAGCATAATCAACTTGAAGACAATCTGGATTAGAATCGTTCACGACTTCGGGGAATATTTCTTGGATCTGTTGAGCAATCACACCAATGTGTTTCTTCTCACTTTCCTTCTTCAAGCATTCACATTTCTCTTTGCAGTTCTTCAAGTGTTCTTCATCTGTCTCATTCTCTATTTGTTTTGTCACCTTGTTGATCTTCGAATCGAATGTGTTGAATTGATACTTCACAATTTCCACTTTATTCAGTTGCTCAAGAACATCGGGATATGGTTCAATATTTCTTTTCACTCTTCTGTCTGATAGCTGAGAAAAACTTCCTGTTGTAGATATTGAAAACACTCCTGAACCAGTGTCCTCATCGTAGTAATAGAGTGCTGGTTTGTCACAGGGAGACCACATAATTATGCCATCACCATTGAACTGAATTCCTGAAGTTTCTGCAATCGATTGTGATATAGAAACGCCAGAAGAAAATGTTGATGCCGGATATGTTCCAGGATACTTCGGAAGTGATCCCTCTGATATGTTCCACTTCGCTCCATTCACATTAATCAATCCTCCGATTGTTGGTGTCGTGATTGATCCATTTGTGCTCACCACTTTTTGGATTGAAGATATCGCTGTCTTGTGTGCTTCTGTTGTCTTCTGAAGTGATTCAATCACTGCTGCATTCTCGTTGGTTGTCGACAGATTGTGATCAATCATTTTCTCAATCATTTGTGAATTGTATTTTTGTCGACTCATTTTCGTTTGCTCTTTCATTGAAATTAAAATTTTTGATTCCCTCATGAACATACGTCACCGGCACATTATTTCTGACATACTCAGAGACGAGCGAACAGTTCTCTTCTCTCATTGATTCAATTAATGCTTGTTCTGAACATACTCGACGTCTTTCTTTGTACATCGCAGTTGGATTCATTTAATACAAATTAAAAAATTCAGAATTAGATTTTCTTTCGTTGATTTCTCAGTTTTGGATTTTTCTCCAGAAACGAGGATCAATGGGTTCGATCACTCATTTCTCAACTATGTTCGTTTCGTTCCGATTCTGTGCGTTTTGGATCCGTTGGCAGTTGGAGATCATCGTGGTATGCTCCGTTTTTTGAAGATTCCGGACTTTTGCAGAGATATTTGAGGTTTCACAACCGGGTCCAGATCTCGGTAAAAGTATGCATTCTTCACCATATCGACATCATTTTTATCTTGTTTCAGCTCTGTTTTCACTAGTTTCAACCGAATTGTCACTTCATTTTCACTCGTTATGTTTTCATTTTCATGACCACTTCCGTCTTCGTTTTCTCGTTGTATACTGTTTTTAACCACTTCATTCATACTTCTTTCTCTGTAACTTTTTCTCGAATATAACACACTAATTTCCGTTAAGTGAAGATTCCGGACTTTTACCGAGATCTCACTTTCAACGGCTCACTTCAAATCTCGGAATTTTTCCGGAATCTTCATCATTTCACATACTTTTTTGAATCATTTTTGTTGTTTTAAAGAGAGAAAAACCTGAACACAAGCGACATTTTCACTATTGGTGTCATATTTCACACCGTTTTCACGATCGTCAATTTCCCTCTCAGTTTCATACTTGCCCGTTTCGTTCATGCTTGTTTCGCTTTCTTTTACTCTGTTTTTGTGAAAAAGTTGATGAAAACTTGACTAAAATGATGTGCTCGTGAAGTGAGAACTGCCCACAAAATGGAAGTGATGTGAGAAAAATGGAGAGGAGTAATGGTTCAACTCGAGGTGAAATGTGGAGAGAATGATGTGAGAAAGAAGGGGCTGAAGTGGTGTTCAAACATGCAAACACTGTGAAAAGCTGTGAAATGACGAATCAAAAAAGTGAAATTTTGAGACAACTATCCGACAAAAAATTCTGAAAATTTGAGCACACCTTCCTCTAACAACGAGAAAGAAGGCGCAATATGTGAAAATCGGGGCAAAAATCTAATAGTGTGCAAGTTGTGAAGAAAAGAGTCGTCAAAACGGTGAAGTGAAGAACCAACAAAATGAAACTAAGGAAATGCGCTATACGTCTCGCGTCGACTTATGTTCGTTAAAATGATGTAATAACGGAGTAAATGAAGTGAAAGTAGTGAAATGTGAAAATTCATGAAAAAGTGTCCGAAACTTGTGGTGACAAATGTCGAGATCCACCGAATCGTCACCTGACGTCGGGGAAGTAAATGGAGTGTAAAAACGTTAATAGGGGACGAAAGCGGTCCAGAAAATGATAGTGCTGAAAGTCCAAACCTCCCAGAAAAAAGTTCGAGATTTTGACCATGGATATGGGTCGGATCAAACTTTTTTTTCAGAAAGTGCTTTTTATCGAAAATCCTACCTTTCAAAATGATTTCCGTCGCAATCAAACGTGTTTGAACACAATTTGAGCCATAAAGCGGTTCATAGTAGCAAAATCGGAACATCGACTTTTTTGGTCACTTTTTGGACTAAAGTTCAGTACGCAGTTCGACGAATTCTCAACCGATTTTGATCAAACCTCTTTTGCTCGATGACCGACAATGTCCCCGACATTTTAGAATTTTTTTCAGAATTTTTCGAAATGGTTATCATGTTGGATTTCGTTGATTTGTGGTCAAAAATAGATTTTCAGTATTTTCATGACCTATCATGGTACTTTCTCAAGTGAGGACGGTCTCCAAAATACAACCAATTGTCCAAGCGAACGTAATACTCATTCTTTGTTCGTAAATCGCGATATTTGAATGGCTCAAGTACCTTTTTGTATGTTCCAATGAGTTCACAATTCTCTTTTTTTTCAATTCATTTTCAACAAACGATTGTGTGTAATGTTTTCGTTGACAATTATGAGCTCGATATCCCTTCATCCATTTCGATGGAATCACTTTCCATTCGACTCCTTCGTACCGGTATGTGACAAGTGAATCAGCATACTTGTATTCAGAAATGAGTTCACAATTTTCGTTTTTCATTGACTCGAGAAACTTTGCTTTCGTGCAACAATTGGATACTTGAATGTATCTCTGGCGATTCGTGTGTGGTCTAGATCCTTTGACAAAACGCTGTAAGTACACTCGATAAATGTCATCTGGTTTATCTTCGTGATAATATTCGAAAGTGCTCGATGTGAGATATGTTGTTCCTTGTCGATTGAGAGTTGGTGGAACTTTCATCTTCAAATTTTCTTTGTCCAATATTTCCTGTAGTTGATTTGGTGTTAATACGCAACTCATTTTATCCAAATTAAAAAATTGAATAAAAAAAGAAATCGACTTTGTTTTTGGAAAGTACTCAAAAAAAGCTTCAAAAAGGACACTTTTCACGAGGTCCTTTTTTGGCCATTATTTTTAGAATTTAGGCCAAATATTGATGTCATCAAAATGTCATAAATTCCTTTTAATACAAGATTCAAAATTGGTCAATCGGCGTTGACTTTTAGTTTTGATTTCAATGACAATTTCAGATTGGTTCTCTATTCGCTTCTATAACTACTAACTTGGTCAGCCCGTATCTCCCCACTCAGCTGGATATCGAGTTTGCTATTGTCAATGGTAATTCGTTTCGTCATATTTCATCAGTAGTCAGTTTTTCACAATTTTGAAAAAAATGTTCAACTTAGGTTTTTTCGGCTTGATCGAGCCCATGATCAAATGGGAGAAAATTTTTGAAAACTTGGCAGCGTACCCACGCTCTTAATAGTGCCCTCAAAAACCCGCTTTTATCCATAAACCCGCACAAAATCCAAAATGTTGATAACCATTATGAAATAATTCTTTCCATTTCAGATTTTCACTTTTTAAACCTAGTTACTCAAAACTGATTAAAACGGAGGTGGATCAAAATCAAAAAGTGGGTCTGTTTTGTGCCGAACACTCGAGGAGTGCGACTCAGCACTTCGCGGCCAACACAACATCATCCCCCAAGAGTTGTTCTTCGACTTCAATCAGTTCTGATAGATAATATGGCCTCACCTCGTTTCCTCGGATGACACTTCAACCGCGCAACGACTCGCGTCCAAATCACATTCTCTCCACTGTTTTTCACAATGATCCTTTATCTCACTCTTCCATCCTCTGACGATGAATGCCCAACTCGACAAGTACATCAACACAGACGAGCCAACTGGAGCAAGGGCAGTTGATCATTCATTGTATGCCATCATCGGATCATCCACACTCAGCCTCACCAAAATTGCGTTCCAGCTCGAAATAATCATTTCCTCGCTTTTAAATGGCATCGACAGACTCATCAGCTGATGCCAGTTCGTCAGTCACGCAGGTCAGCTTTTTACCCCAAACAGGCACGCCCCTCATCTCGTCCTTTCCAGAAAACAAGTCGGAACAACTGTCATCAACTGGAGCTGTTGGAATTGTTCCTCGCTGAGCACCGCACCAACGAATCTTGATTTCGATCCATGTTCGCTGATAAAGTCCATGAAAGTTACCAGACGAAGACGGTTGATCTCGATCGATTCATCTTTTATGAAATCCACCAAGGACGGAACTCTCGCACAAACGAAGAAGGGTACTCTGAACGTGTACAAACAGGTTGTGGCTGAGCTCCGTTACCTCCTAGCATAATTGCACATCCGATTCGATCTGAATGACATTAGTAACATCATCGGCAGCCTCTACCGTGCCAACAGGAACCAGATCAACAAAGTTGGCGTGATCCGACTGTGGGCTCACGAGTGCACACGAACATTCAGCCATCGTCTCGTGGACTACGCAGACAGTCCTGACCCGAGCCAAATTTGCATTTGACACTTCAATTACGCACCTCTCTTCGCCACCAATCTGCCATCGTCATCTTCACCGCACTCCTCTCTCTCATCCAAGACAAAATGAAGATCGGCGATAACAAGGAAGGTATTCGGTTAATGCCCAGCCGAGCCGACGCCGTCTGCCTCTTATCAGCCAAACATGAGTGCGTATGACAGGACAGTCTGTCCAGTCAAAGTTGCTGAGCGAGCAAGTGAATCGAAAAGTGCCGAAATACACCAACGCAAGGCAGGTGCAAGAAGCAATCAAGTTCTTGACCGAGAAAGAATGCAGAAAGAACAGAGAGTGCATTTCTCTTGCCGATCAGATCCTGTGCAGTGCTCAGAAGAAGATGCTCTCTTCATGCGAGCTTTGGATCTGCTCAGCTTTCTTCTATCTTTCCAAACCAACAGCCAGATGAAGATGGGCGACTGCCTCCGAACAACCAACCAGTGTGTGCCTTCATTGCACGAGCGATGGGTTGTGTTTGCGCTGATGCGAGATATGGAACGAAAGACAAGTGCACAGGGCGGGCAGAATTCACAGGGTGTGTCATTCAAACTGATCTTTGCAAAAGCTACGAAAGCACACGACATGTCCCGCACCTACCTCCAACAAGCGTATCTGCTCCTCTCCAAAGAAAACATGGATTTGGACAGAATCATGCTCTTCTTGGACAAGGCAATCGGATTCGAGCGTGACTCGCGAGATGTTTACCAGCTGCTCCTTCGCCAGTACCCAAACAGTGCGCAGGTGATCAGAGGATACGGGGCACTGCTGAGAGACATCTACAGAGACGACGACACAACCATGCTGATGTTCACAGAAGCAAACATCATCGAAGAGGACACGACACTGACCGAGACGATGAGCAGAGTGAGTGGAGGAAGCAAGCTGTCGAGCATTGCTGGACGGTCGAGTGGGCAACAGAAAAAGAAGAAGAACAGGAACGACTCTGGCGCCACTCTCCAGTTGGACGAGGACAAGACAGCGCTCCTGCCTCTGTTCATCCACATTGTGATCATGTCGGGGATTGTGATTGTCGGGACCATGGTGGCGATGTTTTTGTGGTTGTGCTGATAACGTTCACAGCGTGCAGTGTCACCACCGACCATGTCAGCCACTTCACAATACACAGAAGCTCAGCTGGAATCCATGAACGTGACCTTCATGGCCAGCACCAGTCTCATCAACAAAGTGTTCGAGAGGAGAGCAACCACGCTCCTCGAGGGACTGGACGAAGTGTCCCAGGAAGCTTCGGCGACGCATTAATTTTCGACGATGGAATTCGAAGACATCCCCATCATCATCCCGTCCTCCAATGAGATCAAGTTCGGATCCGCCTCTACGATGCGTGTGACAGACGCAAGTCGTGAACATGAACCTGATTGACCTGGTCAACAACATCGCCAACGTAGCTGCTCTCATCATTATCAACGAAGGATTCTGGAACACTGTGGAATGGCCTGGCCTCCCTGCCCAGCTCTACTTCGTGATTAAGAACGGACCAGTGCCAACTCCGAACAACAGTCGTTGGCCGTGCAGTACGTCGACATCGCGGTTGGAGGAGCCTCGGTTGTACACCATCTCATCGTCCTGATTGTGCAGAATGTGCAGACCATCAACAAACTCAAGCGAGAGCGAAGAGAAGTTTTATTCTAAATCGCAACTGCCCGCGAGGATGACGTCCTCAAACTGAAGCTTCGGCTGGATGAAACAGAAGTAACCGATGAGGAGCTGGAGCTAAACACTGAACGAGGGCAGGTGAACGACGATGAGACAATGAAAATGATGCTGATCTCACAAGGAATGAACCCACAGATGATTGCGATGATGCAGATTGCAGAAATGATGGGAAAGAAGAATCAGGACGATGAGGAGAACGAAGAAGACGAGAATGAGAAGAAGAACGAGCTGAAAGACGGCGAGAAGGTAGAGACAAAATCGCTGAAAGCGAAGAGAGAGCTGAAGAGGAAGAGAAAGAAAATAAAAGAAGAAGGGCAGAAACGATCTGACACCGCAACAGATTGATCTGCTCAACAAAATGTCAAACTTCGTCCCAAACTCTTTCTCCGTCCGCGTTGTGATTGGAATCATCCAAATTGTTGGCGGTGTGCTCACATTCTCAACTCATTTGCCTTTCCTCCTCATCTCCTCGTCTTTCTCCTCTCACAGTGTGTCGTGGCGGAGCAGAAGGACAGTGGATCGACAGCAGACACATCTCATCCGACATATGCCATATGAAGGCACTACTCGCGAGTGAGGTATCCTCCCTTCCGCTTCTAACAACCCATTTCCTCCACCCATCTCTCCGTCTCTCTTTTCACTCGTTTTCAGGGTTCCTCCTCCCAAAACGTCATCCCGACTGGCGACCAAATCTTCGACACATTGTCCATTGAACCAACGATGAAGAATGGCAGCTCGGTCAACGCACTGATGTTCGAGGTTTGACTCCTCCATGCGATCTTCACTTCGTTCTGTCCGCTTTCTTACATCGATCTCATTTCTCTCTCATCACACGCTATTTTCATCACTCTCCCAGTCAACTGAATCCATGCCCTACGATCCTGCCGATTGTGCAGTGGAAATTCGGATTTATGGACTAACAGGAAACTTCAGCGGACTGCAGGCACTCATCCTGAAGCACATTGAGGCAGCCCGCATGATTGCTACAGCACCGAATCCCTACAACGGGATGCCGCTCAGCAACGAGAACGTCCAGGTATGCTCTCCACTCTCCTCCTTCTGATCCCCCTTTCTCTCGCGTTGTGTCCTCTCCTCTCAGATCATGGGTTCTCTCCTCGTGTACGATCTGCGTGGCGGGTTCAAAATGCTCCTCGAAGCTGTTATCAGCGAGATGACAAAGACAATCAGCGAATTCCAAATTCTCCTCATCATCTCGTTCATCGTCGCATTTTTCCTCGCTTGTGTCGCCTTCTTCGCCTTTATTGTCCCATCAAATCCCTCTCGACGACAGTGGCGAACGGGACAGAAGCACTGAAAGGTATCATCTCGCATCACCTGCGATTTAAAATCCAACACTATCGAACAGCTCAACATTTGGAGCAGGGAGGACGACTGAACGTGAAGCAAGGGTGGAGGAGAACGTCGATCTTGTGCGGAACATGGAGGTGCGAGGGATCATCGGGAAACACCTATATCTGAGCACCACGCATTGAATATTTCTTTTCGCCATTGTTTCTACATTTCAAACACTGTTTCAATTCAATTTACCAATTTTTTAAAGAATTCAATTCAGATCAAAACCATTAAAATGGCCAAAAATTTTAGAAAACTTGCAAAAAAGCCTTTTTATCCCCAAGAAGACTATATGTGCTCTTGTCCGTCAAAACAGCTTCATTTCGATATGATTAGTCACATTCGATTAAATTTAATCTGTCTTAAAATCAATAGTCTGAAAAACTGGTGTTCATGATATATCCCCCTTGTCGAATGGAGGAGTCCTCTGCGACTTGTGCCCTCATTATCTTCGCTTCCATCATATGTATATTCTTCTTCTTTCATGTTTTATTCCTGGCTGGCTTTTTCAGCGAGAATGAGTAATCATCTTTCAGAACTGATAATTGGACAAAGATGAGATATTGATCAATGAAAATGGCAGAGCATGCTATTTCGACTCTTTTTTCCATATTCTTCCATTTAGATGATTGTTATACCATTTTGTCTTCTTTCTGAAGAGCTCAGCGGAGAACAGACTTGATTTCCACCTATGTAGTGAGGTCTGTTGCAACAACAAACAAAAAAGGCAGTTAAATTCCGGAATTAGGACGAGAGAAAAAGCGATATCATGAAATATGCATACATATTAGTTTTGGTGGAGGTTGAGAGATGGACCGTACGAGCAGGCTACAAGGAGAAAATGTAGAACGATATCCAGTGACCAGATACAAAATCTCCAGAATCTTCATCCCACACAATCAGGGAGTCGTGATGAAGAGACGACAGCTAGGAAGCATGACACAAAATCTTCAAGTCACTTGCTCAACTCTTGAAGAGTAGGAGTCACTTCACTTTACACTCATTTTCGTACCTATTCTCGTTTTATCCCAGAATTCTGTCAAATTAACAAATATTGAACGATATTGCGGTCAGGGGGATGGGAGCAAGTTTTCTAAAATTTTTGGCCAAATATTAGTGATGAACCCTCATGTAATTTGTGATGTGGTGAGATAAAAATGCAAATTTCAAGATCAGTGCAATTATTTCAACTTGATTTCTCAAAACTAGAATTTGTGCGGGTTTTTGTATTTTGTGCGGGTTTATCCGGGCACTATAACGATCTAAGGGAAAACCACAAAACCCCTGGAATCCACATAAATCAAACGTCCACCAAAAAGTGAAAGAGAATCACATTAGAAACAGGTGAGGACAAGAAATTGGGTGTGCAAATTGAAACTGGGGGAGATGAAGCCCATTCTTTTTTTCTACCCATAATCAGTGCGATTTCCGATTTGAATCTGGAGATCGACTATTCCTGTCAATCTTGCGTCATTGTGTGTGATAGTTGCTCCTTCCAGCCTATATTGAACAAAAGCGTGAACTGTCATAACAAAGTGTTCTTTGGGTTGATCTGTCGTTCAGAATGACGAAACCGCGAATCTTCTCACATTACGATATGTAGGGACATGTGAGACAATAAGGAGAGACTTAATCATCAATCATGAAATGAGAAAACATGAAAGGAGGTGAATCTCGACTGACCCATCGTATCTCATCCATTCGCACTGAAACAGCACTGATTTGAGTCGTTTGAGCTGACTTTACTACTTCTGAACTTCACATTAGAGTGACAGACAGAATGAGGAGAGACTGTGAGTGTATGCTGATCTGCACTGAAACGAGGAGCATCCGCTGTGTCCACTGAGTGAGCGTCAGGATCAACTGGGGCGGCGAAGGAAGTTACGTGTCAGATTCCCACTCCTCGTTCTCCAGTGGAGAATATTGTTCTGGTGTGGGTGGTCCTGCTGTTGTCCTAATTCGAGGAGTGGCGAGAGAACGCATGTCGGTTCTGCCTCCTGGTTGTTCTTCAGAATAATGTTGATCAGAGTCGGCAGACAGACCGCTGCGAGAGGAACACAAGATGGTGTGGAGCTCGTGTGAGGGCCTACTACGAGATTCGCTCAATCAGGTCGGAGCGCAGGATTCCTATCCCGCGGAGATTCGTCTCCGATGAGGGTTCGGCCATCTTGTCACCACTTCATGGCAAGTGAGGGAGTGATCGGCGACGGTCACGTTAGAAGGACACGTTGTTCCGTTTTTGGAAGCTGTAAACAACGCAAGAATCCGTGAAAGAAGAGCGAAGGAGAAAAATGAACGACATTACACGGATCTGGTTCAGAAGGGCGAGTAGGGGATCGTGGGTGTTGATGCGGACGGAATCGAAGATGACGGGATGGGTGGTGTGGATAAACGTGCAGAACTGGTTCGCCTCCCACTTCGCAAAGAACGAGTCGAGAAGGATGTCTGTCGTGGCGTTGAGAGTAGCTATGGGCGAGGGGGGGACGTAGGTGGACGGGAAGGGGAGTGGGGACAAGTGGATCAGCGGGTCAGAGGACGGTGCTTTGGGGGAGCACACAAACAGCGTGGAGAGGAGGTTTGGAGGGAGGCACTTTGAAATGAACGGAACGAAAGATGAAGTCCCATGCGACTTGAAGAACGCCTTGAACTCTTTGTTGGATCCGAAGGAAAAAGTGATGACCTGGTCGGGATCGACATACGAACACTCCGCCTTTGTCACCGCAGACGCCCATGCATTCTCGACCACGACAAAATACTTGAGGAACGCGCAGTGCTCGGCAGTCACTCCGAAGCGGAGGGCAGAAAGGGTGAAGTGGACGAGACCCGACTCGACCATGCACGTCTGATACATCTCGCCCACCTTCCTGACCTTGTCGGCGCGGAAGAGAGAGAGGAGGAGGATGAAGACAGCTGAGCGTGTGACGGGAGACGGGGTGAGGAGGCAGCGGGAGATGATGTGGAGAGCTTCGGAGTACGGCGAGACTGACCCCGACCGGGTTGTGTCGTCGAAGGTGACCATGTCGTCCTTCAGAAGGAGGTCGGTGATCACGCACACGTACTGCACAACAGAAACATGGCCGACCTCCTCTTTGTACATCTTGAGGCGAGTGGACGGAGGGAACGCCATGTCGTTTGTCTTCTGGGCATCAGCGTGGGGAGGGATGGAGAGAGGGAAGCAGGCAAACAGATTGGTGAGGTGCCCGCCGCGTCCACCACTGGAAGCTCCTCCCCATTCTGAGCCTCGCCCACCAAACGACTTCTGTAGCGAGAACTGTCGGTACTCGTCCATCGCGTCGAAGTTCTCGTCGTCTTCTTCGTCTTGAAGTTAAGTGGTGAGGTCAGTCGCTTGTCCTTCCTGCACCTCCGACTGGACACTGTCCGAAAATGGAGTGGGAGTGTCTTGGAGGGTGAAGGACGACGAGCGTGCAAGTGAAGACTGGCCGCGAGGGAGTGATGGTGATGAGATTGCCAGTGCACGCTGTGACACTGGTCTCGAAGTCGGCCGACTCTTCCTTCACCAGCTGGATCATGGCCGTGCACACTGTACATCCAGACTGTCTCGAATGACGGTATTGACTGTGCATGCTCGCAAGCTCGTTTCACTTCTCCTCGCGAGCGTGCCTCCTCTCTGCGTACCGCGACATTCTCTTGATCAGGACGGACATGTCCATCTTGACGGTTTCCCGTTCGTCAGGGGAGGAAGCAAAGGTGAATAGTGTTAAGATGTGGGCGAGTTCTGGTAAATAAAGGAAATTAGTATCCTTTCGAGCGAGATATGTGTCATCATGAGTGTGTGAAGTGACATTTAAATTGTATTCGCTTCTCTCGTCATCATGATCAGAATACCAACATTTCACTTGATTTCTCGGATATTGCTTCTTTTTGTGGACATCGAGCTTGGGGATGAAGATTTGCTCTTGTGACGGCAAGTCTGATGAGTCACGTTCCTTTGTTTGTTTCGTTTAGGATCTTGTTGTGATCGTCGTTGTTGTCGAGAAGGAATTGGATGAACTGGCCAACGACAAGCATTGTGGTCACGGTGAGTGGATTGTCAGGAGTAATCATGACAAAGGTGACGAGTCTACACCAACAGAAGTCGAACAGCACGGATAAAGCGGAATATGGACTTGAAGCTGGAGCATTGACAGCAAATAGACCATCATGATGTTCTCCACAACACTTCTGTAAGTTGTGGAGATGATGAAAGGAGGAATCTTCTCTGTCCATGTGCGAAAGTGGTGCAATGTTCAACAGCAATATCTTCATATAAATCAGTCCAGAAAGCATCGACCGAACTGATATGATGTGATTGAATGAGAAGTAACTCTCCAGGGCATCGAAGAACTTGGCTAAGAACGGGCAAAGTATCAGGACGGTTCGAGAGGCATATGGGAAGGAGGTCGAAGGGTTCAGCTCACGGATGTCGACTTTCCTGAGAACTTATTTCATCTTTGCGGGTTGTTGGAAGATGAAGACAGAGCTAATAGAGAGATGATGGGATAATGAAAATGTCGAAGAAAATGACGGAAGGAGAAGAAATATTCATATATCCGGGAGTGTATTGGCAAGAAAAGTGAATGATATGATATTTATGGCAAACTTGACGAGATGGTTGGTTAATCAGATGGTGATCCTGCTCATTGTTGTATTGAATGATGTCAAATCGAACAGTCTGGTTTCAAACGGTGGTTTAGGTTTTGTGTTGAACGAGAGTGAACGGTAGAGCATGGATGTTGATATGGAACTAAAGATTCTACTGTGCTAGAACGTCCAGTTGTGTTCACGTTCCGAAGTCGTCATACTTCACTCTTCTTCTCCAGAGAATGATATGGCCACTCTGTCACCAATCAATATTAAGAAGGAGTTACATACTATTGACATATTTCACGAATTAAAGCAACGAGGTTGTTCGAAATTATGTAAAGAAAGGGTGACTGACAATTGAGTATTTGTTATCTTGATCAAACACTTGCCTTCTATCCCAGCTCGAATGAAACACAAGTTTCTGTTCACACAGACCAAACCTTCTTTGGATTTAAGATGACAACATATCCATTTCTTGCGACCATAGACATCGCCTCACTTTGGTGCATCCCAGTTCAACTTCACCACAAATGCACGAACACAACCATCACAAACTGGTCTTCTCGAGACTGTATCGGTTAAGCCAATCTTGGGTTCGAAAACGGAACACTTCGTGATGTTTCGCTGCTTGGCGTGACTTCACAGAAAAAATCTCCTCATCCTCGATCCTCTCCCCAACTTCACCAACCGAAAGCTGAAATCCAGAATCTCACAAAAACAATACAATCATTCAGTTCAATGCAGCCATCAATAAGATCGCACAAACTCACCGAACTTGACTTGGTTTTTATCGAATTCCATGTCATCGTACAACTCCGTGCAAAATACGAAGAGTTTTACACTTCCAATACAGAGCGGAAGATAGATCAGGTCTATCCCGGAAAACAAACACATTCCACATCTGATACGATGAAGAACTGAAGAGGCCAATGAATTGACGGTTAAAGCGGTCTTGGATCAAAACAAACACAATATGTATGGGGCAGGCCGAACGTTGCATTCATTCTTTTCCTTGCTTCTTCTCGTATCATCTCCTTCACTTCCACTTTTCATTATCGTGACAGATCATCTCCTCCCATGCTTCGCAGCTACCATCTACGCCCGCACAACCATCTCACTATCTTCGCCCAGCTTCAAGTTCACACACATCCATAGTCTGGATTTCTCTTCATTCATCCTCTCTCACAGTTCTCGTCGCATCCAACCCAAAGAACAACCAAACGCCATCCCACATCTTCCCTCTCCCTCCTGCCGTTCTCATCTCCTCCAAACCCATACGGCTGCTCAAATAGGCTGGTATAGTGTTGAGAGAATGACAGTGATGAACGAGGGAGCACTCCGAGAAGTGAGAGGGCGCACTGAGGAGTGATGTGGGCAGATCGGTTTTTCAATGCCAAATTCATGATTTTTCGTCGTTGCATCTGTATTTTTTTCAATGCTTGAGTGATAATTACAATAAAAATGAAGAATTATCAAATTGTCCCTCAACAGTTCCCCATATTCAAAAGTTACCGGTTGATCAACTCATAAAGATTCACCTTCATCTCCTCCCACAGGTGTTTGCACAAGCTATAACAGCGAGGATGGATACCCCTTCACATGGTCTTTCCCTTTTTCGTGGACGTTTGATTTATGTGGATTCCAGGGGTTTTATGAATCAATTCCTAGACGAAATAAATTCTAAAGAGTGAGAAAACGAGAGATCAACAAAATTGACTGGTTTCTTGATGCTATCCACAAAATCATGAAATGAACCATCGAATCATGTTCATTCACGACACCTCCTCGACTATGTAAAGTTTGGAAAAAGTGGTACGGAGGCTGGTTTCTGCAACTTTTCAAAAATTTTCTCCCAAATTTCTTCGTCTGAGTTTAGGATTCGAGATCGAACTCTGATCGAATTCTGCTGGAGGATGCAGCTTCACTACAAAGAGGCACACGCATTACTAGAAACATACTATCCAGAAGACAGACCATGTTTGGAAACATGTCGGAAAGTGATGAAAGACTTGGACAGTGGCACATTCTCTGTCTCGGGACAAATCCCAAAACATGTCAGAACAAATCTCACCCTCATTACCGCTTTGACGCAAATTTTAAACGAAGATACTTCCTTATCATTGAGAGCAATGTGGAGGATCACGGGATTTCACCCTCAAACCATCAAGAAATGCCTCTTCGACCATTTTGGCCGCGTCAGACGGTTCACAAGGTGGGTACCACACATTCTAACAGAGTCCCAGAAAAGTAACCGGATCCAGTTGGCGCAAGATCTCATCCTCATTCTGAAAAAGCAGAAAGAAAAAGGCTGGCAATACTTGATTACAGGAGACGAAAGTTGGGTTAAATGGACGAATCCACATTCTTTTGTGGGGCTTTACTACATGTACGACTAAATTGCTAAATGTACGACTGGACCACAAAGGTTCAAATCCCTTTGTGACTATTTTTGTTTTCACCTGTTTTTTCGAATATATTCCTTTCATCGTTAGTAATTGTTTTTTGAAGGGAGAAGTTAAACACGTGACGTGTTCATGAGAAATGAATGATCTTGCCCATTATCCCATTGTTTGTCGAGTAGTGTATAGAACGAATTGGGAACCACGTTGGTATAGACGATACTACTGTGCAAAATCATCATGCCGATTGACACAACAATCGGCCTGATCATTCTGTTGTTCTTTCAAAGCAAATTTGGATTCCCAGAAGCCCCAATTACATCATCAGCAATTATTTGAGAGGTCCACCTGACCTTCAAATGCTCAGAAACGATTTGAAAGATTCCGAACGTTGTTTGGATCGATTCTTGTCAACAATGAGATCAAAAAATGTTCAGGTCAACATCGATTTTTCAAGTTTTTTCCATTTTTCACACAAATCCATTGAAACCAACAGTTGAACCACTTCGAAAAAATCTGAAAAAAATTCTAAAATCTCGAGGACACTGTCGGTCATCGATCAAAACAATCCCGATCAAAATCGGTTGGGAATTCGTGGAGCTACATACCGTTCTGTGGTCCAAAATAGGTCGAAAAAGTCGATGCTCATATTTCACTACTATGAACAGCTATATCTCTAAAACACATTTTTTATGACTCCATGTAATTAGTTCATCATTTTGGATGGGGAAATTTTCGCGAAAAAAGACTTTCGAAAAAAAAGTTTGATCCGACCCACCATGATTTTTTTGAATTTTTCCGAATTTTAGAAAAACGGTATGCGCTTTCTCGGTTATCATTTTCAGGTCAGCTTTTGTCGTCTAATGACGATCTTGCACTTCAAAACGCTCGGAGACGCCCTTTGGCGCATCTCCGAACGTTCACTTTCATGTTCAACACTTTCACACTTTTTTTCATGAATTTTTGGTTTTCACTGTTTTCGCTTCAACAGTAGTGTATAGAACGAATAGGGAACCCCCGCACCTTAGACGATACTACTGTGCAAAATCATCATGCCGATTGACACAACAATCGGTCTGATCATTCTGTTTTTCTTTCAAAGCAAATTGACATTCCCAGAAGCCCCAATCGAACCATCAGCAATTATTTGAGAGGTCCACCTGACCTTCAAATGCTCAGAAACGATTTGAAAGATTCCGAACGTTGTTTGAATTGATTCTTGTCAACAATGAGATCAAAAATGTTCTGGTCAACATCGATTTTTCAAGTTTTTCCATTTTCACACAAATCCACTGAAACCAACAGTTGAACCATTTCGAAAAATTCTGAAAAAATTCTAAAATCTCGGGGACATTGTCGGTCGTCGACCAAAGAGGTTTGATCAAAATCGGTTGAGAATTCGTCGAGTTACGTACCGAACTTTGGTCCAAAAGTGACGAAAAAGTCGATGTTCCGATTTTGTTACTATGAACCGCTTTATGGCTCAAATTGTGTTCAAACACGTTTGATTGTGACGGAAATCATTTTGAAAGGTAGGATTTTCGATAAAAACCACTTTCTGAAAAAAAGTTTGATCCGACCCATTGAGATTTTTTACGAGTCGATTTTTCCAAGAAAGGTATGGACGTTCAGGACTATGTCCTTTCGATCACTTTTGCCCTCTTATGGTGGTTTTGTGTGTTAAACTGCTTGTTGACGTCTTTTGGTGTCATTCATCTCGGAAAACTTTTGACACCTCATCGTTCAGACATTTTTCTTCAATTTTCATTTCTCACTATTTTCGCTTCTTCCACTTCACAATTATGTTCATCCGAGGCTTTTCAGAGATTTTTTCTCACCTCGTGACATTAGTTCACTTTTTATGACCGTTTTACACATCACCATGGTGAAGACACAATTTTCACACTACTGTTCCTCACATCACATTTTTATCGCGTTTTCACCTATTGTAGGTCCTTTTGGACCATACAAGGAAGCTATGGTTGAAATTTCAGTTTGTTTCATACATTAGTTGTCTCATAATGTTGATTTTACGTCTTTTCACTTCACAACTTTTCACTGTATTTTGATGTTTGTACGCCACTTCAGCCCCTTCTTTCTCTCACCTCACCTTCCACGTTTACCATTTCATTCGCTCGAATTGATCTCTCGTTCCTCTCAATTCACCTGCTTTTTTTCCTTCGTTTCACCCACTTCAGCACATAATTATGTTTGGTTTTTCATTGTTTTTTTCACTTAATTAGAGCAAAAGTGATCGAACAATGCAACAACGAAACGGGCAAGTGCAACAGAGAATGGTGAAATGACGATCGTCAAAAACGGTGTGAAATGTGACACCAATTGTGTGATTTGAGTCTGTCTTCACCTTTTTATGTCTTAAAAAAACCAGAAAGAATGAAAAAAACGAGTGAAATGTGCAATGAGAGGTTCGAAGACAGAGATCCGATGCAGATCACGATCCGTCAGATCCTCGGCACAAATTGGGAATATGAGCAAACAAAAAGAAGTACAAATTGAGGAAAAGTAGTTTGAGTCGAAACAAACATGAATGAAGTGAGAAAAACCAATAATCAAAGAAAAGATGAGAACGGGGAAGAGACCGAACTTGAAAACAGAACTAATGAAAAACAAGTGACAAGACAAACAAAAACAGGTCAAACAAGAGTGAATAAAGAGGAAAATCAACGTGAAAAGTTCAATAATAGGTAAAAATGCAGAGATATGACGTCGGCAGAGATCGATCCTACAAAGTGGAGAAAAGAGATGAAAATGATAAAACGAGAATGAAAACAAGAAAAAGATAGATAAAATGAGAAGAAAGGAGGTGGTTTGAAGAGAGAAGAGGTCACATACCGTTCAAAATTGGAGAAGTGGATGTCTGTCCAATATGAAGAGACCTGTTGAAAAAGAAGAGAAAAAACATATGAAAATCGATGCAATAAGAATGAAGAAAGAAGAAAATGAGAGTGACATACTCAATATTCCGGAAAAGTTCCAAGTTGGAGAGACGACAAGGATCGAACCTAACAAATGAACAAACAGAGATGATCAAGAAAAACAAGAATCAAAACACTTCAAAGAAAGATAAAAAAAGAAGAAAAAAGTATGTTTTGAGTGTTGAGAAACAACATACAATGAAAACCCGAGAAAGTTGATGATCGGTCATTTCATAGACGTCTATAGAAAAAGAAGAGACAAAACATATGAAAATGAGAGGAAAAAGATGCGAGAAAGAAGAGAATGGAAACGGTTAGATGAAGATTCCGAAAAAATTCCGAGATAATGAACGAACAAAATCGAGTTGAACATGGAAACAAAAAAATGATGTTGAGAAAACGAAGCATACTGTGACAATACTATACATTGGATCATTCCAGAAAACGTGGAATTAGAACGAAATGAACATTTTTTGGAAAATGAGTGATCGATCCCATATTTTGGTACATTTTTGGAAAATGCAAGAAAAGTGTTATTGACACTGTCGGTTGTAGAATATGTTGGTAAAATACACAGAAAGTGATTGAACATAATTTCATTGTTTCTAAAATTGTTTTGACTTTTTTATTTTGTATAAAATGAATCGACAAAAATACAATTCACAAATGATTGAGAAAATGATTGATCATAATCTTTCGACGATCATTGAGAATGCAGCAGTCATTCACTCACTACAGACGGAATTAGAAACGAATCAGGAAGAAATCAATACTCTTAAGAAGACAACTGAAGCACAGCAGACAGCAATATCCTCAATCCAAAACGTCGTTTCAACAAATGGATCAATCACTTGTTCAGCTGGTATAGCAACACCAACAATTGGAGGATTGATTAATGTGAATGGAGCGAATTGGAATATATCTGAGGGAACTATTCCGAAGTATCCTGGAACATATCCGGCTTCAACATTTAAGTCTGGCATATCAATCTCACAATCGATTGCGGAAACATCAGGAATTCAGTTCAATGGTGATGGCATTATTATGTTGTCACCGTGTGACAGACCAGCAATTTATTACTACGATGAGGACACTGGTTCAGGAGTATTTTCAATATCACCAACAGGAAGTTTTTCTCAGTTGTCAGACAGAAGTGTCAAGAGAAATATTGTTCCATACCCAGATGTTCTTGAACAACTGAAGAAAGTAGAAATTGTGAAGTACCAATTCAACACATTCGATTCGAAGATAAACAAAGTCACAAAACAAATCGAGAACGAGACTGATGAAGAACACTTGAAGAACTGCAAAGAGAAATGTGAATGCTTGAAGAAGGAAAGTGAGAAGAAACACATTGGAGTGATTGCTCAACAGATCCAAGAAATATTCCCCGAAGTCGTGAACGATTCTAATCCAGATTGTCTTCAAGTTGATTATGCAGAACTTTCCTGTTTCTGCATCAAAGCCATTCAGGAATTATGTTCAATTGTCGGACAACAACAGACAGTCATCAACAGGCTTCTGATTTGATCCCAGTGATCCCAGTCGGATCTGATCCCACTAAATACCTACAATACCATTTCGTTTCTTTCATTTCAAAAAAGTCTTCTTATATATGATATTTGAATGGAAAAAAAAGTAAAAAGGAAAATGGTCACTTCATAGATCATGAAAATGCAAACTTTGGGTGCTGCTGTTTCAGTTTGTTCTACAACAATAATTATTAAAACAAGTCGATAATGCGTTATTATGTCTTCTTTGATGGTTTTTTCTCACTGACTAAAGTCAATGAAGGGAATACATCGAAAAAAGAAGTGTTGGTGATTGTGATCGTGCGTGTTTTTGGGAAATAAGAGCTGTCTGAAATATTGAAGAGCATTATGTGAAAACAAGAAGTGAATTGAACATGATTAATGAAGTGATAATGAGAAAATCTCAAAGGAAAAGAGTTGAAATTTGATCTCAGTCCAAATTTAGGCACTGACATCAATTGATCCCAGTTTTACCTATTTTGATGGGACTACTCAGATGCCTGGTCATCAATGAACTAATCCAAAAATATAATTCACTGATCGACACAATGACTAATACTCCAACATGAGATCAACCAGAAATTCATAATACTCTTTGATTATTTTTCCATTGATTGTCTCAGTTGTTTCCATCTCAATTGATTCACCAGAACTGTCTTTGAACCAGATCTTCACAATTGATTGTCGAGTGCTTAATTCCCACTTCTTTCGCTTCGCAATCTGTTCGTTGCAGAAAGCAACGTATGAGTCGTTGAATGCATCAGTCTGGATCCAATCACCGTGGATCGTAATGTGCTGAGGAATGTCTTTTGAAATGACTGTTGTTGAACCATTTATTTCTTCCCTCACATGGATGAGTTTGCAGTCGAGGAAGTAGATATATTTTTGTTTTCTAGAATTGGTAAAATCAGGAGGGAGTTGAGCAGTGTGAGAATTCTGAATTGAGAAGTATCGCTTCACCATTTGTGTTTTCTACAAAAATAAAATATCACATTTGTTCTATTCAATAACCTCTCTTCACTTCTTCATATGCTTCTTGGAGTCGACGATCAATGACATATCGCACTCGTGGTTGTCCATTTTCGATCCAGAACAACCAGTATGTAGCCTGATGTAGTGCCAAAATCGGTGGAGGAGGACCTTCCTTGGTGGATGTAAAATATGGATCCAGAGTGCCTTGTTTGATTGGTGTTCCTCTATAAACAATGTTCACTGATTCTGCTGTCGAAATACCTTCTTCACCACCAGCGATTTCACTTCGATCTGTTGGAACCATGAAAGTGAAACAGGTTGCATCCGTGGCCGGTCTAACTTTCAGATAATCCCATGCTTCCTTTACATTCGATATGTGATGACGAGGGACACAAAGGGAATTTTCAAACTCTTGTGTTGCAGAACAACCTATGAAATCACCATTCACCATCATCATTTGATAGAACTCTGGTGATATTGTTGACATTGGGAAATTAGGAAAGTTGGATCCAAGCATTTCGAATTGACCAACATAGTGAGGATTTCTGAAAACTGTACATTCATTAGGTCGTTCTGGGAATAAGCACATCAGATTCATCAGATTGTTAAGTTTGATGCTGATGTTTGATCTCACTCCCATTGCATTTGCTTTTGATTGGAATGATTGTGTGTCAATTCTTTCTGCTTTCAGGACATACAGAGTTTTTGAATATGTGTTGAAGAGGGACTGCTTCGTTGCATCTGTGATTTGATATCCGTAACAAATCGAAGACACTTTATCGATCGAAGAAGAAAGAACTGTGGATGTGAAAGATTTTAGAGTGATAAGAACAGTTCCAGTACTATAATTGAGTTCGTATTTATCATATTGCAGAACAGGATTTCCGATTTGTGTGAATTCTTGTGTCACATTTGAGAATTCTCCGTCATGTAACAGTTCATGATAAGCTCGAGTTGTTGTATAAGTTTTTGTTGGATTTCTTGCTAAGTCACTTTCAAATTCTTTTCGTATGGCTGTTGGAACTCGAATCGGACAGTACACGAGAGAATCAGTCGTCAGATGAAATCTCAAACGTAAATTGCCAAAGATGGAATTTGGATATTGATCGAAGGTACTCAATGGAAGGAGATTCACGAAGGGAATGACCAAGGGGATTGTGAATGTATAAGTTGTTTGAGATCGGTCTTCTGGAACTAAGTAGTATCCACACACACTTGGATCCATGTTCTGTACATTTTCAAAAAGACTATAGCAATGTCTCATGTTGTTTTTCTCTTCTTGGGACTTGAATGTGTGATACAGAAATGATTCGTGAACATGATTATTCTGGAGTGTATTGTCAATGATGTTTCCTTGACTGTCGACGAGTCTCATATCTCGAATTGCATCTGAGGATGATTTGTAACCATAGAACATTGCATACAGAGTAGAGTAGATATTCCCATCGGATACTGGTTTATCGAATGGCACACTGATCGTTAAATCGATACGCAAATGACTCTTCGCAAACTCAGTCACATCATGACCATCATAGCACAGTGGGACTTCAATCTCATCTCCAATTCTGCATGGCATGGGAGGATTGGTAGGATGAACTTCTTGAATAGAATAAACGTGCGGCTCGGAATCCCACTGTTTTGGCATGTATGATTGCACTTCGATTTGCTCAATTAATGTCGATGTTGGTTTGGATTGATTTGATCTGATACTTCTCATTTATAGAAAAATAAAAAATACAATATCATGATTTTCTTTTCCTGTTTTATGATTTCATTATTCCAAGTTCCTTGTGTAAAGCTTTAAGTGTGTGATTTGGATAATACTCAACTTTTGGTTCACCATTACTGTATCGTAATACCCACCAAGTTGTTGCAGTTGTTGCTAAAATTGGCGCTGGAGGATGTGTAAATGTTGTCATCATACCATCTTTTTCAGGAATTTTTTGACTTGGATCAAGAACATTATA
The DNA here is from genome assembly GCA_033064195.1 of Blattamonas nauphoetae. Lineage (NCBI taxonomy): Eukaryota > Preaxostyla > Oxymonadida > Blattamonas > Blattamonas nauphoetae. The sequence continues at coordinate 28,561 of JARBJD010000423.1, forward strand.
GTACGTATCAATCAAGCCCTGATATATTGGCTGAGATCTCAAAGTTACAGGAACATTTTGGCCTTTCGAACTGATCGAATCATTACAATTTGTTGGACATCCACTTCTCTGTGTTGAAAAGCACAGCAAGAAGTCAGAATTGTCATGAAGTGGTCGTACTCTTGTCATTGTTTCATTGGGATAATTCATATCACCAGTGAGTTTCTCTTCAACCAGTGAATCCGTCAATGACCGCTCCAAATCATCTGGAACAGTCAGGTATGAATCAAGATTGAGAGTCGACAAAGCGAATTGATAAAAGCGAGCTCCAATAGTTGTTGTCGGTTGTTCTGGATAGTATTTATTGAGTAGATTAACTTGGATGTTCTTCTGCATTGGATTGTGGAAACAAGTGACTTCATTATCATAGTGACGGAAGAGAAGCATGATATCCTTGGCATTAACGAGAACCATTTGCTGAGTGCAATCTATACCTGATGGAGTCGGTGTTTTCTGAAATGGATAAAATGATATCTTTTCTGCTGGTATTGTTCCAGGACGATTCTGATACATTTTCTTCAGATTCTCTTTCGCTATTTCTTTCATTTTGTATCCAGAACTCATGCAATACACATCATCAATGCGATAATCCATAATGTTGAGAGAAATGTATTGTTCTTCAGAGGAAGGTTCCGATGTAATACCAGTCGGATGTGTATATACACAATCTTGTTTTACTGCTTTGATCTTAAATGATCGACCGATTTGAACGAAGTTCTTTGTGCATGAGGCGACGAGACCAGGAATGAAGTTTGGACGATCAGAATTACAATAGACAATTGAACTTCGGATGGGAGGTAACTGTGTTGTGTGGTCACTGATCAATAACGAGAGCGTATTTTTCAATGTCAGTTCAGGATTCACAGGACAACACACGAATGCATCTTCATTTATGTGGACACTCAATTTTTGATCTCCGAAGAGACACCGAGGATAGTCAGTCATTCCAGAGAAAATGAGAAGATCTTCAAGATTAATCGACACACGAATTGGTACATCAATAGTGTCTTGAAACACTCCAGTTCCAGATGTTGTTGTGAAGTCAGATAACGGAATATAAACACCGGCAACAGATTCATCGTGATTCCAAGCATTCTGCCAAGGTGTGTGGCAATGTTTTCGATTCTCCAATTGACTCTTTGGTTTGATCATATTGTAGATGTGAGACTCCATTGAGACATCATTTGTTGTCGTGCTGATTATTCTCTGATTGTTGTGAAGAACAGTAAGGTCACGAAAGATTGATGCTGAATGCTTCAGTCCAACGAAGATGAATATTCTCTAATTCATGTACGATCCGATTTTTCCAGCAATATTCTTCCAATTATTGACTTTCAATGTCGCTGTCATTGTGAACGTAATGAATGAATCATCAATTTGACAGATGTCTTGATTACCTGTCAGTGGAATGATTATTTCCTGTCCTTTGTAGAAGCGTGAATTCTCTGATGGTTTCAATTCTTGAATAGAAGTACTGTGTGCCCCATCATTCAGAAGGTAATTGATGTGATGTTCAGACATGAGTTGTTGTTGTATTTGACCAATATCATCTCTTGTGTACTTGATGGATCCAGTGGTATTTCCAGTCAAAGATGATGCTCCAGTTCTTTTGTTTGTCAGATGTGTAATGTGTGAATTCATTTTATCAAAAATAAAAAAACAATAATGCTTATTTCTTTTTCAGTTTCTTCTTCTTTGTTTTCGGCTTCAGCTTTTCTTCTAGTTTCATTATTTCTCCTCTGAGCTTGTTCGCAACTGCCGTGTTTCCTTCATTGATCGCTTGCTCGTATTGTGCCATCTTTTCTGCATGGATTTGCTGATCCGATTTCACATCTGGAATCATCTCAACTCCAGTCTGTGCTACCTTCGAAATCAATGGTCCAACGAAGGGAATGAGATTCAGAAATGGAGCTCCAACTCTGAGGATATTTTTGCCAACTGCTGCTAATTTTGATAACCAACCTGGTGCCATTTATGTAAAAATAAAAAACAAGAACACAAACAAATTATAATCCTTTGAATTGAATCTTTGAATTTGACGATTGAGGAATGTCATCATTTGAATAGCGTGCATTTCGCGGAGGTTCATAATCTCTCACCCTGTGAGGGTTCGAAGCCTCTGGCGAGACAATCATCTGTTGTTGTGGTGCTCGATTGATTGCCTTATTTTGCTGGTAGACATCCATCATTCCGCCTAAGCCACTGAGGATTCCTCCTGCTGTTTGTCCAAACTTGTTGTTTGTCTGTGAGAGAAGTCCACCTCCAACCTGAAGCAGTGATGGAGCTAGAGGTTTAATGAATTGAAAGAATTGCTTGCCGATATTTTTGAGTTTGTTGAAACTTCCTGGTGCCATTTATGTAAAAATAAAAAATACAATTCATTAATTATTCTAACGAGGAATTGCTTTCGTCAGTGAAATTCCATAATTGAGGACTGTGTTGTAAGCTTCATTGAAGGCTATACTCATGTCTTTGCCACCAAGGATCTTGAATATTGTTCGAAAGACTGGGAGTTTATTTAGACATAGGCACTTGTCAGACAGGTCATCCAATTCGATCACCACATCGTTGATCCCAGTGAGTGTCGCAATCAGTGCACATAAATCACTTTGGTTCGTGATCAGTTTCTTCGATGGTTCAATGAGATTATTCAGTAGTTTCTTTTCACATGCAAATGCATTTTTGTAAACAAGCAGTAGTTGATCTTTGAATGCCGAAATATTAGACGTGTATTCTCGCAGTGGAATTGAACGGCTTTGGATTGGTGCTGATGGATAGATCTCAAGTGGTGGTGGATCATATGTACCTGGAACATTCTCTAGTTCAACATTTGCACTTTGTTCATTACGATCTTCCAGCTTTGATCTTCCCGAAGTTGATCCTTTATTATCGATGATGACATTGTTGATGATTGATGTTGGAACTGAAGAAGAACTTGTGTGTTTCGTAAATTGACAACTTAGAATTGGCTGCATCACTTTCTATAAAAATAAAAAATATATATTTATGTTTTTAATCACTCATGTCTTTCTCCAAGTGTGCGAATCGAGTATATTCAGGCATATGTCCTGTTTGGTATCTTCCGATATCTCCCGTTCTTGTTCTGTATGCTGCAGTTGTCTGTTCGTTTACAAATGTTGAGATGTTTGCTGAATAACGACCAAGGAAAGTTTGCAAATCTTCTGTTTTTGTTATGATTTCGAGAAACTGTGGATGAATTTGTTCCTTAAACGCTTTTCTTGCTTTCGTTCTCTGATGATCTGTATTTGAACTGATGAAACCTTCAACATAGTCTTCAAGCCACTGATCCCACATCTTTGATGCAATCTTGGATTGAATGGAATTGAAAACCATATTGTCCAACACTCCTTTCCCAATGTCTGCAGGTTGTTCTCGACTTGCACGATACACCTTCAAAACATTGGTCATGAAATCACCAACAGCTTTCTTCATTATTGCATACGGTTGTTGTGATCGTTGTGTTTGCATTTCTTGGTAGTTGACTTCACGATAGTTCCCAGGTAAATCGTATGTTCCAGTTTTGAGGAAGTTGTTGTGTGCAGCTTTGATTCTTCTTCCATGATCTTGACGAAATGATGAATATGGTGTTTGTCTACGCATATCTGGTGTTGGATTCATTGAATAGTAAGTCTCGACGACAGGTCGACTGTTGTATGATGCAAGCATGAAACCATTCGCTGCAACCAGATCTCCATTGTCTTTGTCGTAGACCATCACATCAGGAACCTTACCATGTTTCTCCATTTTGACTTCCCAATTTTGTCCAGTCCTTTCAATGTATTCTAAAGCAGATGGAACACTACTGAGTGCCGAATTGAATTTGGTGCGAATGTCATCATCAGCATAGATTCTTTTCATTGCATCCATTGTCCCCTGCTCATATCTCAGTTTCGGTTTCTTCGCTGGTGCCTTTCTCTTTGCGGGAATGTATTGTATCTTCGACATTGTGTTTTCATACAAAATAAAAAATCCAAAACTATATTTTAATTAGAGAGAAATCATAAATGAAAAGAACGAATTCCATTCTAAGGGCATCGCCCGTATCTTCAACAACAAAACCTTTGGTTTCGCGGAGGGTGGAACCCTCTTCGCTTATAGCATACGTGAATGCAAAACTGAGTGAAGCATCTTGTAGGAATGTTACTCATGAAGTTCAATCACAAATACATCCAGACCTAAATTTCAATCGCAACAGTGTCAATGTCCTCGTTGGAAATAGAGGAAGTGGAAAAACCTTTAATGCTCTTCGAGAGGTTGCCAAGCTCCAAAATGTTCAGGTTAGGAATGAACTATTCCATTTGTTTGTCTTCGTCACAGATAAGAATATTGATCCAACATTCGACAAATTCAAACCAATACTGAATGTTCCGTATGTGAAAGTGAAATATGATGATGCACTTCCCTTTCTGTTGGAACTCTCCGAATCAAAAGCTGCATATGAAGAAATCATTGACAATCAATGGCAAGATAAAATCACTGATGAGTGTCGAGAGGATCTCTTAGATGCTCTTTACATTGATGATTTCTCAGTGAAGAATCTCCAAACAATTATCCTCCTTGATGACTGTCGGAGAATACTTGGTGAACGGAGAACATCCAAAAATAGAATGACAATGATGGACTTGTTATTGGAGAATCGACAACCAAAGTTTACATTCTTTCTGACGATGCATGAGCTGTTCAGTTTGTCAGCTGACATGAAGTCAAACATTGATTCAATGTGGATTTTTGGAGGATTCAATAGAGAACGAATCAGTCGAGTCTATCCTCAGTTGAACTCACCAATTGACATTCGACACTTCTGGAATGTCTACCAACGAAAACAAAAATGTGAAGCGATCATTCTTCGATACAACACAGATGGAGTTGCACTGACTGAGATCAACAAAGAAGGTTTAAACCGAACTGTCCGTTAGTTCTTGAATGAGATTACCAATTGTATCATCAAGACTTCGAAGCCTCATGCTGAGAGTATCTGTAAGAGTTCGAATAGATTCTTCAATGTCTGAAAGTCTTTGATCAATCGATAGTGAGTTGGAGTCACCGATGTTCTCTGTACTTGATTTCCTCAGAGCAATCTCACCTCTTATTTTTGTGATTCTGTATCCATCAATTCTGATTAACCTATTCAGTTTCTGTGTTGTGTATTTATTCAGTTCTTCTCTGTTCTTTTCTAAATGTCTCTGAAAGTCATAGATGTTTTCAAAACATTTCTGTTCAGGATCAAACGGTTCTAAAATCTTTAGTGATGACATTTCAATGGAATAAAAATATAAGAAACAGTTTTGAACTAAACTAAATTGAATTCACCAACGAACTCTGGAGTTAAATTGTCAATTGAGTCTGCATGGAACTTTGTGTGTTGAATCGGAACGTACACTATTTTTGGTAGACATGTGAGACCATTCAGTAGTTTTGCTACAACATTTCCGTGCTTGTACTCAATAAACTGACCTACAAATTGAAACTGTCTTCGCTTCTTCTGAAACTTAGCAACAGTCTTGTTCAAGTCAAGATGAATCAACAATATGTTTCCTGGTTTGTATCGCCAAAGCAGGTTTGTTGACTGTAGTCTTTGGATGTTCTTTATTTGCTCTTCACAACTGGAGATATACAATGCTTCGATTTCACGATTGTTCTGTGCTTTCTGTGGAGTGAACTTGTTCCAGTATGCTCGATGTGGAGTCATGTTGTAGTATTCAACCATCTGATTCATCAGTGAATGATTTGCCATTTGTGTTGCATTGTCTTGGAATCCATCTCTGATTGTTCTGATCACTCGATCGACAATTCTGTTGTGATTTGTGAATGGCGAACTTGTGAAGTACGTCCTGACATTTTGCTTTCTAAAGAACTTTTCTGCTACTCCACTTGTCCATGCTGCTTCTCCATCACCTCGAATGTTATTCACACGAACTCCACGATGATTAATCAGATCATTGATTGCAGTCTTGACTTTGCTCCATGATTTATCCAGTACAGGAATTACTACAAGGTACTTAGTGTTTATGTTAATGGCAAACAGGTAAATCTGAAGAACTGTTTTCGACGTTGGTGATTGGATAAATACAAGATCAATTTCGCATGATCCAAACTTGGGAGAGAAGTACGGTCTGTCACACTTCTGAGGAACCTTTTTGTCTGATGTCTTTTCTGAATCTCCAGTGATGTCTTTGGACATGAATTGCATCTTTGATCGAAATGGATATTGTATTTTCTCTGTTGTTTTCGGAATTGTTGGTTGGTCAATGATCTTTCCATCACCTCCTTTTTCCCTCTGGATTTTCTTTGGATGTACAGAATCCCATCTGTGAACATATTCATCGTACCAGTCCTGAAATGATCGTCCACCAAATGGGATTTGTTTTGTGTGAGTCAGAATGAAGTCAAGATCATCGTTCGCAATAGTTCTGTTAATTGAGGCTCGAACAAATGTGTTCCTGTTAATTTTATTTGCCTCCAGAATGTGTGAGGTAATGAAGTGTTCCATTTGCTTTTGATTTTTCATGATTGAGTTCTCAGCTTTAATCTGTTCATCTTCGGAATCATTTCTCTGTTGATGATCAAACATTCCTTTCATTTGTTCCAACTTATTGAGTACTTGTTGTGTCGTAGGTTCGTACTGTTTGATCTCGATGGGATACTGAACACTTTGGATTGGAAGTTGTGAATCATGAACAAAGAGCTCATCATCTTCGAACCTCCTCTCCTTCATCGGTAATTCATTTTCTGAACCAATCGAATGCAAATTTCTCTTCTGTCCAGGAAAAATTAGATCTTCAGGTGGTTGATAGTGGTGTCACCAAACCGTCCGGCGTCACCAATCCGGCCTTTTTTCTGTGAGGGACTATTTTGGTCAAACTAAGAACAAAATAAAATTTTAGCATTATACTCCCACCCGATCCCGAGAAAACCTCAAAATACGTTTTACGTTACGAATGCACACATTTTTTTCAACTTTTTGCGGTCATTTCTCCACAACCAGCCATCCGTTTTAAATCAAATAAAAGGCATAATAGTCGGATAGATCTCGACAAAAGATGAACAAAAAATAAAAGGATTTTTTTCCTAAGAATATTTTGTCGAGAAAAATATGGGTTTTTTCCGATCTTCCCAAATACGCAGAATTTTTTCTCCAAATTTTTGCAAAAATGTTCGTTTCACCAAAAAAACGTTTGTGTGAAAAATTTCATCGAAATCGATTCACTGGTTGTTGAGATATTGTCAAAACGATGTTTTTCATCGGGCAAAAGGGGGTATTTTGAGGATTTCTCGGGATCGCGTGGGAGTATAATTCTTAAATTTCAGATTTTTCTTAGTTTGACCGATATTGATTTTTCCAGAAAAAAGGCCGGATTGGTGACATGGGACATATTGGTGACACAACTATGAATCTCAATTATTGTTGGGATTTGAGTTACCTCTGCAGGACTTCGGACCATTGGTGGTGAAGTCACATCACGATGGTATTGTTGATATGCTTTGTATGCTTGTTCACATTTGACTTTATTGATGTGTGTTCCTAGGAATCCTTTGACAAACTGTTGAACTACTCTTCTTCCGTCGTATAGGGATAAATTTGGAGAGAGATCTCCATTGAACCAATCCTCGAAATATGTCTCATCATTCCCAATGTATTCACTCCATCTATCAGAGACATGATAGCCTGGTAAAATGTGTGTTGGACTTTTCCAGATTTCGGCAATATTCTTCTTGGAATATTGTGTACATCGAAGTAGTCGATTCACAATTGTATTGATTTCTTGTAGTTCCATTTATACAAAAATAAAGTTTGTGTTTATTCAATAATATAATCAGTTGCTTTCAGTCCATGAATGAATGGAGGACACGATTCATTTTCAAGTACGATTGCCTTCAGATGCATTCCACTGAGACTGAGTTTCTGTTGTTGTATTTTGGCTATCTCAAATCCATTGGTGTCATCGTCAGAATGAACTCTTCTCGTTTGAAAGTTCAAGGTTGTCGTCACTGTTTTCTCTCCGTTCAGGCACTTCACATAGTCATCGCTTGTGATATTTGTTTTCTTCAGAGACACTCCTTTGATTTTGCATTTCTCATCGAGAGAGTAACACTTGGGTGCAAGACAGATCATCTGCTCACCTTCCTTCTCAATTGCTAATCCCAACAACTTCTTCTCATCATCAACTCCTTTTTCAGGATTGGGAAACCATTCGTATTTGTGTGCATCATAGAATTCCTTGTCAGCAATCACGTGTTCAAATTGTTGATGGATTCCAGCATTTGGATCACCTGAGATAGCCCAGTATGCCGAGTCAGTATCTCCCTCACAGAAGTGAATCTTCTTCATGTCTAGACACTTGAACATGAAATTATAGATGAAGTTCAGATACCAGAACTTGGCATTGTCGAGTGTGAACACTGCTTCTTGCAGACATGTTTTGCATGATGCTTTCTCTCTGTCTTCAATCACGATGTAGTTGTCCTCATTGATCTCTCTTGTCGCAACAAATCCCTTCATCATCTGTTTCAAGTATGTTCTCTTCTCATTGCAGATTGTGATTGAGGTATACTTCTCAGTGTTCATTCCATCGTATCCATAACTTCCATTCAAGTTCGTCTTACAGAACTGTTCTTTTCCCTTGTTTCCAACCTTCATTGCTTCAATTCGATCATTCATGAACGATGTCACGAATGGTTCAAATCCAGCGTGTCTCGAGAACACCATCACACTCTTGATGTCGTCGACGATGAAGTGACAGTAGTCGATGAGGAACCACAGATAGTATGTCGAAAAGAACATATACTGATCGTGAGTGCTCAAGAGTTGAGTCAGCTTTCTTTGTTTGTCATCAGTCTTCAATCCATGTTTCTTCATCAACGAATAGGTCTTCTCTCCAATGTTATCTTCGGTTGTATTGACCACTATGTTTCTGAAGATTGGTGGGAAGTTAATGAAATCATTGATGTATTTCTCATCGATGTGTCCTTTCAGTTCTGCAACGAACAACGTCTTCTGATTCTTGTTCTCGATGATCTCCCGACATTCTTTATCTCCAGTTGCTGTGTACAAACATCTTCCTGGCATGTACATTCTGTGATTGGTGTATGGATTGTTCTTGTTCTTGATTGATGAGAAAGCACTTGGATACAGGGAATTGAAATCAACACCACAGACGTGAGTCATGATGTGTTCAGTATCTTTGGAAACGACTTTGTTGTCTTGGAATTGGAAATGATTGATTGGAGTCACGTCTTTGATGTTCTGTCTGTGCTGAACATTCGATAATCCACCAGTCACTGCTGCTCTCAACTTGTGATATGTTTGCTCATGTGTCAGAGTCATTGGTAATGATTTCCAGATACAGTACTTCTTCAGTTGAATTCTCAATCTTGTGAGATGTTCATCCTTGTCTGACTTGTAGGTGTTGCAGTAATCACAGCAGATCTTTACGTTCTCTTTTGAATGTCCTTTTGAATTGTCGATTCTATCCAGTGTTGGTTTGACTGCTTGCGTGAAGTGGCACGTACAGATGTAACAAACTTTCTTGCACTGTTGAACAAACCAATCATAGTCAGATTCAGTGACATTGTTGGTAGTATTGCGATGTGCTTTCTGATCTTGATACCTGTATCCTTCTACTTTGTATTTCCAGTATTGTTTGGTGATTTTAATTGGTCCAGATTCGTCACATTCATTATAGTCAGCATCGATGTCAAAGTCCTTGTAGGCACATGCATACTTGATTGCAGATGCATTTGCTGACAGTGAGAGATTGTGCAGCATGTCCACCTTGTATTGGAAGTTCAGATCAATCAGATTATCAAGTGGTGCAATCATGCATTCGACATCTCTGATGTTGTAGAATTTCAGATAGTCCCAACGATTCTTGAATCCTTGTTTGTTCCAATCATCGAGGTACAATTGGTAATCAGTCTCTGACATTTCACTGTTGTTCAGACTGGAGTAGAATTCATATTTGGAGAATGGTTCTTGTTTGCTCAGCACGACATCGTAGTCTGATGAATCAAATGATTCGTAAGCAAAGAATGATTTCTGAAGAGTAGTGTTTCCTCCAAAGGCTTTGACTGCATTGTCCAAAGTCATTGGTCCAGTGTATGACATCATGTCAATGAACCGAAGTACCTGTTGGGTTTTCTCATGTCTGATCAATACTTGTTTGTACTTTGTTGTTGATCCAAGGAAGCTCACGACTTTCCAATCCTTGTCAACAAGATCACGAAAGATAAGATTGATGTCAAATCTGGAACTGTTGAATCCAATGACATTGACTTCATTTTGGGAGAGGATTTCAGGGTCTTCAAACATGTTGTCTTCTCGAACTGTCTCAGCATATTTGAAGAGTTCTCTGATCCACTGCTTCACAAAGTCTTTTCCGTCACGAAGATCAAAGTAGATTGACTTCACACCTGCTTTTGTTTTGATTGCTGATGCAACAGAGAGAGGCTTCAAGTGTGATATCAATTGTGTATTGTCATCAGAGAACAAGTTGTCAAGAATGAGATCTTCCATTGTTTCGAAATCGTACGTGATGTAGTATTGTGTTGGTTTGAATTCGTTTTGTCTTTTGTGTGCCATCAGAAATTCATTCGTCCTGTTGTTGAGGATGTGTGGAACATAAGGTCTTGGTGTTCTGTCCAGTCCAATCTTCTTCACATGTTTTCCATCAAGTTCCTTACATTCAGCAAGATGCTTCTCGTAGTATCTCTTGAAGTTTGTATCCTTCACTTGGAATCCTCTCGATTGACAGAATGGACAGAGTTTGTATCCAGTCAATTTCTCAGGATCAACAATGAACATCACATGAACGAGAGTTGCAGTGAGAGGAATCATCAGAATGGGAAGAACTCTTGCGTCATCATTCTCGTTGATGTACGATTGACTGAGGAAGTACCGCTTCTTGTCTTCATCGAACTCATAAACGTGAACTGTGATGTTGAATAGTTGCATTGCTTTCTCCATGTCTGATGCAATATCAAATCCAGGGTATTTTCGTAAGTGTTCAGTTAATTGATACGATGTGAGATTGGTGAGATTCATCCATTTGGTAAACAGTTTGTATGCTTCAGAGTTTCTCATTTTAATTGAGATTTTATTGACGTTTTTCTCTGAAAGAGTTAAGAAAGACAAAGCTTGAAAGAAACAAATGTTATACTCAGAATCAATGTACCGAATGTTTCTCGTTTTAATGTGTTCAGTTAGAATTGCGTTGGCTTTTCCTGCCACTGGAAATCGATAGACTGCAACAAGAATGGAATGGAAGGCAATGAACATTGTCTTCGTGTCCATCAGTGTTCTCTCCTGCGATTCTTTGATCAGATTGATTGCATATTTGGAATACTCAGTGATGTCTGCTTCACTTCTGATCACTGTTGGGAAACTCTTTGACGTGTTCTCCAGTTCTGGTCTGAAATCATTGTACAGTGTCTCATCTTTGTCTTTTCTCTCAACGATCTTTCCAAAGTCGAGGCTGATCTTGAATGGTCGATCCTTCTCTTTTTCATACACTGCTTTGATGAAGGTTGTGATTTCATCAACATTCTTCAGATGATTGTGGAAGTACAACTGATATGGTTTTCCATTGTCTTCAACCTTCTCAACCTCATTCTTCTTGAACTTCTTTCCTGCATTTGTCAAACATTCATTGAAGGCAAGTTTGTCTCTTGGTTCAGCAAGTAAGATGCATTCATTGAATCCATCAAACTGCTTCACTTTTCTTGTTTCCATTTGTTCATTCTTCTTCTGAATGATCAACAGATTCTTCATCCAATGATCCATCAGCTTCTCTTCAATTGACTTCAGTTTCCTCGTAATCTTGAACACTTGCTTTTTCAATTCAGTTTCGTTCACTCTTGGATTTGCTGTCATGTCTGCGATGATTACATTTTTATCCTCTTCATTCATCATTGCGTTGTTGTTCCGTTCATTCTGTTTCTGAATGAATTGTGCTTGTTCAATCTGTCGTCGATTTCTCACTTCATTCAGGAATTTCGGAATATAGGAGGTATTGAGTTGTCCGGTTGGATTAGGATTTCGATATCCAACATCTGGGTGTTGAAGCATTGTAAGGAGAAATGAATAGTGATGTTGCTTGTTTGGGCTGTCAGGTTTGTATGTTCGACCATCAGTAAATGCGAATTGAGTGTTTGGAAATAGTTCTCTAACCTCTCTGATTTGTTCCTTCACTTTCCAGAGTGTTGTCATTTACTACGAATTAAAAAAATAAAAAAGAAAAAAAGTTGAGTGATTATTTTGGCTTCCTCAAATGTGGCTTCTTCTTTGCTTTTAGCCAGGAATCTAGTCGCACTTTGAAAACTTCAGTACCACCAATTTCTCGATAGGTGAACGGTGTTAGAACCTGCTTGTACTCACCAACGAGCTCACAGTTGTACTTCCTCAGTTCATTCTCAACAAACGATTGAGTGTTGTGTCGACGTTGTGACATGTGTGGTCTGTTCCCTTGATTCCACAACTTTGGTTTTATTCTCCACTCAACACCTTCATGAACATAGATGACTGGTTCTGTGCTTCGGACATACTCAGAAACAAGTTCACAGTTCTCTTTTTTCATTGATTCAATCAACTTGTCTCTCGGGTTCATTTTATACAAAATAAAAAAGTCAAAACAATTTTAGAAACAATGAAATTATGTTCAATCACTTTCTGTGTATTTTACCAACATATTCTACAACCGACAGTGTCAATAACACTTTTCTTGCATTTTCCAAAAATGTACCAAAATATGGGATCGATCACTCATTTTCCAAAAAATGTTCATTTCGTTCTAATTCCACGTTTTCTGGAATGATCCAATGTATAGTATTGTCACAGTATGCTTCGTTTTCTCAACATCATTTTTTTGTTTCCATGTTCAACTCGATTTTGTTCGTTCATTATCTCGGAATTTTTTCGGAATCTTCATCTAACCGTTTCCATTCTCTTCTTTCTCGCATCTTTTTCCTCTCATTTTCATATGTTTTGTCTCTTCTTTTTCTATAGACGTCTATGAAATGACCGATCATCAACTTTCTCGGGTTTTCATTGTATGTTGTTTCTCAACACTCAAAACATACTTTTTTCTTCTTTTTTTATCTTTCTTTGAAGTGTTTTGATTCTTGTTTTTCTTGATCATCTCTGTTTGTTCATTTGTTAGGTTCGATCCTTGTCGTCTCTCCAACTTGGAACTTTTCCGGAATATTGAGTATGTCACTCTCATTTTCTTCTTTCTTCATTCTTATTGCATCGATTTTCATATGTTTTTTCTCTTCTTTTTCAACAGGTCTCTTCATATTGGACAGACATCCACTTCTCCAATTTTGAACGGTATGTGACCTCTTCTCTCTTCAAACCACCTCCTTTCTTCTCATTTTATCTATCTTTTCTTGTTTTCATTCTCGTTTTATCATTTTCATCTCTTTTCTCCACTTTGTAGGATCGATCTCTGCCGACGTCATATCTCTGCATTTTTACCTATTATTGAACTTTTCACGTTGATTTTCCTCTTTATTCACTCTTGTTTGACCTGTTTTGTTTGTCTTGTCACTTGTTTTCATTAGTTCTGTTTTCAAGTTCGGTCTCTTCCCCGTTCTCATCTTTTCTTTGATTATTGGTTTTTCTCACTTCATTCATGTTTGTTTCGACTCAAACTACTTTTCCTCAATTTGTACTTCTTTTTGTTTGCTCATATTCCCAATTTGTGCCGAGGATCTGACGGATCGTGATCTGCATCGGATCTCTGTCTTCGAACCTCTCATTGCACATTTCACTCGTTTTTTTCATTCTTTCTGGTTTTTTTAAGACATAAAAAGGTGAAGACAGACTCAAATCACACAATTGGTGTCACATTTCACACCGTTTTTGACGATCGTCATTTCACCATTCTCTGTTGCACTTGCCCGTTTCGTTGTTGCATTGTTCGATCACTTTTGCTCTAATTAAGTGAAAAACAATGAAAACCAAACATAATTATGTGCTGAAGTGGGTGAAACGAAGGAAAAAGCAGGTGAATTGAGAGGAACGAGAGATCAATTCGAGCGAATGAAATGGTAAACGTGGAAGGTGAGGTGAGAGAAAGAAGGGGCTGAAGTGGCGTACAAACATCAAAATACAGTGAAAAGTTGTGAAGTGAAAAGACGTAAAATCAACATTATGAGACAACTAATGTATGAAACAAACTGAAATTTCAACCATAGCTTCCTTGTATGGTCCAAAAGGACCTACAATAGGTGAAAACGCGATAAAAATGTGATGTGAGGAACAGTAGTGTGAAAATTGTGTCTTCACCATGGTGATGTGTAAAACGGTCATAAAAAGTGAACTAATGTCACGAGGTGAGAAAAAATCTCTGAAAAGCCTCGGATGAACATAATTGTGAAGTGGAAGAAGCGAAAATAGTGAGAAATGAAAATTGAAGAAAAAATGTCTGAACGATGAGGTGTCAAAAGTTTTCCGAGATGAATGACACCAAAAGACGTCAACAAGCAGTTTAACACACAAAACCACCATAAGAGGGCAAAAAGTGATCGAAAGGACATAGTCCTGAACGTCCATACCTTTTCTTGGAAAAATCGACTCGTAAAAAATCTCAATGGGTCGGATCAAACTTTTTTTTCAGAAAGTGGTTTTTATCGAAAATCCTACCTTTCAAAATGATTTCCGTCACAATCAAACGTGTTTGAACACAATTTGAGCCATAAAGCGGTTCATAGTAACAAAATCGGAACATCGACTTTTTTCGTCACTTTTTGGACCAAAGTTCGGTACGTAACTCGACGAATTCTCAACCGATTTTGATCAAACCTCTTTTGGTCGACGACCGACAATGTCCCCGAGATTTTAGAATTTTTTTCAGAATTTTTCGAAATGGTTCAACTGTTGGTTTCAGTGGATTTGTGTGAAAAATGGAAAAAACTTGAAAAATCGATGTTGACCAGAACATTTTTTGATCTCATTGTTGACAAGAATCAATTCAAACAACGTTCGGAATCTTTCAAATCGTTTCTGAGCATTTGAAGGTCAGGTGGACCTCTCAAATAATTGCTGATGGTTCGATTGGGGCTTCTGGGAATGTCAATTTGCTTTGAAAGAAAAACAGAATGATCAGACCGATTGTTGTGTCAATCGGCATGATGATTTTGCACAGTAGTATCGTCTAAGGTGCGGGGGTTCCCTATTCGTTCTATACACTACTTTCAACCACTTCATATTTTGAGCTTTTTAACGAACATAAGTCGGCCCCGTACGGCTTGTGTTCTTATATAGTGTTTTGTACACACACCTTTTTCACGTCACATTTTTCCAACACTTTTCAACACAGCACCGTTTCTCAGCGTTTTCACATATTTGAGGTCCTTTTGGACCGTTTGGAGAAGCTGTGGTTTGATTTTCGTGAGTTTTTGTTCGTTAGTTCTTTCATAATGTTCAAAATACGTGTTTTTTTCGTTCTTAACATTTCACTGTTTGCCTACGTTCACACCATTTCAACCCCTTTTCTCTCTCATTTCACCCGTCCTGTTTCACGAATCATTCACTCGTATTTCCTCTTTGTTCCTCTCATTTCATGACCCTTTTTTCGACCGTGTGGCCTTCTTCAGCACATCACGATATTGACTTTTTCATTCTTTTTCTCTCTTAATTGGACAAAAAGTAGGTGAAACAAGGTAAAATGAAGTGAGCAGGTTCAATACAAACTAGTGAAGTGGAGATCGTGATAATGATGTGAAATCTGACGTGAATATTGAAAACAGAGTCCGTGTTCACCTTTTTATCGCATTAAAAAACAAGAAAGATTCGAAAAATTCAATGAAATGTTCACTACGTTGACACCTGAAGAAGAATAAGAGAGAAAACAGATGAGAACAGTTGAAAACAAAAGAATAAAGAAGAGAATAGCAATCAAATGACGGAGAAGACGAAAGTAGTATAGAAAGCGAATTGGGAACCCCCGCTCCTTAGACTCAACTACTGTGGCTTTTTCTCCATGCCGATTGACAATTCAGAAAATACTTGAAGTAAAAGTCATTTTCATTTCAGAAAGTTGTCAATCTTAGAGAAATATTCTCTTCCAGAGTTCAGTTACTTCAAACTTTCACGTTGAAGCATAATTTCAAAAATTTTCAAAAATGCAAAAACCTTGATTTTGGCGGAAGCTGGTGTATTTTTCAAGGTTCCGAAGGTTGCGACCCTTCTCATCGGTCCCTTTTAGACCGGCATCGGAACTCATTTTTATCGGTTTGAGTTCCGGAGACGTACGTTGGTCTTGCCAAGGGCCTAGACCATGCCAAAGGGCAGTGATATGTGAAATTAAATGCTTCCGCCAGGAATTGAACTTGGGACCTTCAGCTTAGTAGTCGTAGTGCGTGCACTCACTACTACCACTAAACTATCCGGTCTTGAAAATATCCCGAAAAATCAGAAGCCTTGTACCCGAAAAAGTACTCTCACCCGTGAGGGTTCGAAGCCTCTGGCGAGACTATATAGCAGATTTAAAATTTGAAAACTTTGTCAATAAATTCAATATATAGTAAAATTACTGACGTGAAAAAGTCGTGCTTTTTAACGAGGGTAGAAAGGTGGACAAAAAAAGGAATATATAGCAGATCTGAAAATTCGAGGTACAAGGCATTGGAAAAATCTGGCATTTCCAGGACCTCCTAGCACAGTAGGTAGAGCGGGAGGTCTAAATTTACACTCGGCCTTTGAGCCGTGGGATCGAATCCCGCCATCGGCAAAACTTTCGGCAAAATTTCAAAACGTTCACAATAAAATTCAAAAATTCAAAAATTCAAAAAGTCAAAAATTCAAAATTTCCAAAAAAGTTGAAGTATGAAACCTCGACGTAATTTCCCTTGATACTCAGGCAAAATGGTGCCCTCGTGGCTAATGCGTAGAACGAATTGAAGGTTGGATTGGAGAGGGACGAACTGGGAGGTTGTCCCCGGGGGTTCACTGTGGGCAACACTTCAATGTGACCGTAAATCATGCCCCCCAATACCTTAGCCCTTCAAGGAATTCGCCAGCAGTAGTCATTGAGTAGGATCATGATAGAGTGATCCCCAAAGGAGTATCGGGTTGTCTCATGGTACAATCATACAAACTTGAATGAATGATTGAATGATGAAGGCTTGAATGATGAATGAATGAATTGAATGAATGAAAGATGAAGCCGAAAGCAGGCACTGCAAAGAAGAAAGAAACAAAAAAGAAAGAAGCAAGATGAAAGCTGGCACAACAAGGAAGAATCAAGGAACAAGAAATAAAAAGTTCCAACACCTCACTTCACATTTCATTTATGTTTTTATTTTTTTGATTTTTTAATTTGTATTTAATGACATCAGTGAATACTACATATGTCTCGCTAAAGACTTCGAACCCTCCAAAGGGGAGCGAAAAACGTCGAACAGATGCCAAGCAAGCTTTGATTCAGTCAATGAAAGAAGAGAACTGTGAACTTGTCTCTGAGTATGTCAGACATAATATCCCAGTTATCTATGTTCATGAAGGTGTTGAGTGGAGGATAAAACCAAAGTTGTGGAATCAAGGAAACAGACCACACATGTCACAACGTCGACACTACACTCAATCGTTTGTGGAGAATGAACTGAGGAAGTACAACTGTGAGCTCGTAGGTGAGTACAAGCAAGTCCTGACACCGTTCACCTATCGAGAAATTGGTGGATCTGTAGTCTTCACAGTGCGATTAGATTCCTGGCTAAAAGCAAAGAAGAAGCCACATTTGAAGAAGCTAAAATAATCACTCAACTTTTTTTAGTTTTTATTTTTTTAATTCGTAGTAAATGACACAACTCTGGAAAGTGAAGGAACAAATCAGAGAGGTTAGAGAACTATTTCCAAACACTCAATTCGCATTTACTGATGGTCGAACATACAAACCTGACAGCCCAAACAAGCAACATCACTATTCATTTCTCCTGGCAATGCTTCAACACCCAGATGTTGGATATCGAAATCCAAATCCAACCGTACAACTCAATACCACCTACATTCCGAAATTCCTGAACGAAGTGAGACGTCAACGACAAATTGAACAACAACAAGCCATGCAGAGACAGAACGAACAGAACAACAATACAATGATGAATGAAGAAGATAAAAATGTAATCATCGCAGACATGAAAGCAAATCCAAGAGTGAACGAAACAGAATTGAAAAAGCAAGTGTTCAAGATCACGAGGAAACTAAAATCAATGGAGGAGAAGTTGATGGATCATTGGATGAAGAATCTGTTGATCATTCAGAAGAAGAATGAACAAATGGACACAAGAAAAGTGAAGCAGTTTGATGGATTCAATGAATGCATCTTACTTGCTGAACCAAGAGACAAACTTGCCTTCAATGAATGTTTGACAAATGCAGGAAAGAAGTTCAAGAAGAATGAGGTCGAGAAGGTTGAAGACAATGGAAAACCATATCAGCTGTACTTCCACAATCACTTGAAGAATGTTGAGGAAATCACAACCTTCATCAAAGCGGTGTACGACAAAGAGAAGGATCATCCATTCAAGATCAGTCTTGACTTTGGAAAGATTGTTGAGAGAAACGATAAAGAAGAAACACTGTACAATGACTTCAGACCGGAACTGGAGAACACATCAAAGAGTTTCCCAACGGTGATAAGAAGTGTTGGAGACATCACTGAGTATTCAAAATATGCAATCAACCTAATCAAAGAATCCCAAGAAAGAACTCTAATGGATACGAAGACAATGTTCATTGCCTTCCATTCCATTCTGGTTGCAGTGTACAGATTTCCAGTTGCAGGAAAAGCGAATGCAATTCTAACTGAACACATTAAGACGAGAAACGTTCGGTACATCGATTCTGAGTACAACATCTGTTTCTTTCAAGCACTATCATTCCTTTCTCTACCTGAGGTTCAAGGAAAGAAGATGTCAATTAAAATGAGAAACACTGAAGCATACAAACTGTTCACCAAATGGATGAATCTCACCAATCTCACGTCATATCAACTCACTGAACACTTGCGAAAATACCCTGGATTTGATATTGCATCAGACATGGAGAAAGCAATGCAATTATTCAATATTACTGTTCATATTTATGAATACGACGAAGAAAAGAAGAAGTATTTCCATAGTCAATCATATGTCAACGAGAATGATGATGCAAGAGTTCTACCACTTCTGATGATTCCACTCACTGCAACTCTCGTTCATGTAATGTACATTGTTGATCCCGAGAAAATCACTGGATATAAACTCTGTCCATATTGTCAGTCAAGAGGATTCCAAGTGAAGGATTCTCACTTCAAGACATACTACGAGAAACATCTCAAAGAATGCAAAGAAGTTGATGGAAAACATGTGAAGAAAATCTCACTTGATAAAACGCCAAGGCCGTATGTTCCACACATCCTCAACAATAGAACTTATGAATTTCTGATGGCACACAAGAGACAAGACGAATTCAAACCAACACAATACTACATTACTTACGATTTCGAAACAATGGAAGATCTCATTCTTGACAATCTTTTCTCTGATGACAACACTCAATTGATCTCACACTTGAAACCTCTCTCTGTTGCATCAACAATCAAAACAAAATCAGGAGTGAAGTCAATCTACTTTGATCTTCGAGATGGAAAGGACTTTGTGAAGCAATGGATCAGAGAACTCTTCAAATTTGCAGAGACAGTTCGAGAGAACAACCAATACGAAGACCCGGAAATGCCATCTCAGAATGAAGTCAATGTCATTGGATTCAACAGCTCCAGATTTGACATCAATCTCATCTTCCGTGATCTCGTTGACAAAATTGGAAAGTGGTGAGCTTCCTTGGATCAACAACAAAGTACAAACAAGTTTTGATCAGACACGAGAAAACACAACAGGTCCTTCGGTTCATTGACATGATGTCATACACTGGACCAATGACTTTGGATAATGCAGTGAAGGCTTTTGGAGGAAACACCACTCTTCAGAAATCATTCTTTGCTTACGAATCATTTGATTCATCAGACTACGAAGCAGTACTGAGCAAACAAGAACCTTTCTCAAAATATGAATTCTATTCCAGTCTGAACAATAGTGAAATGTCAGACACCGATTACCAACTTTACCTTGACGATTGGAACAATCAAGGATTCAAGAATAGATGGGACTATCTGAAATTCTACAACATCAGAGACGTCGAATGCATGATTGCACCACTCGACAATCTCATTGCTCTGAACTTCCAATACAAAGTGGACATGTTGCACAATCTCTCACTGTCAGCAAATGCTTCAGCAATCAAGTACGCTTGTGTGTACAAGGATTTCGATATTGATGCTGACTACAACGAATGTGACGAATCTGGACCAATCAAGATCACCAAACAATACTGGAAATACAAAGTTGAAGGATACAGGTATCAAGACCAGAAAGCTCATCGCAATACTACCAACAATGTCACTGAATCTGACTATGATTGGTTTGTTCAACAATGCAAGAAAGTGTGCTATATCTGCAAATGTCACTTCACACAAGCAGTCAAACCAACGTTGGACAGAATCGACAATTCAAAAGAACATTCTAAAGAGAACGTGAAGATCTGCTGTGATTACTGCAACACCTACAAGTCAGACCATGATGAACATCTCACAAGATTGAGAATTCAACTGAAGAAGTACTGTATCTGGAAGTCATTACCAATGACTCTGACACACGAGCAGACCTATCACAAACTGAGAGCAGCAGTTACTGGTGGATTGTCGAATGTTCAACATCGACAGAATATCAAAGGCGTGACGCCAATCAATCACTTCTCATTTGAAGATGGTGTTGTCAAATCAACTGATACTGAACACATCATGACTCACGTCTGTGGTGTTGATTTCAACTCTCTCTATCCAAGTGCTTTCTCATCAATCAAGAACAAGAACAATCCATACCCCAAACACAGAATGTACATGCCTGGAAGATGTTTGTACACAGCAACTGGAGAGAAAGAATGTCGGGAGATCATCGAGAACAAGAATCAGAAGACATTGTTCGTTGCAGAACTGAAAGGACACATCGATGAAAAGTACTTAAATGATTTCATTAACTTCCCACCAATCTTCAGAAACATTGTTGTCAATACAACCGAAGAAAACATTGGAGAGAAGACTTATTCGTTGATGAAGAAACATGGATTGAAGACTGATGACAAACAACGTAAGCTGACCCAACTCTTGAGCACACACGATCAGTATATGTTCTTTTCGACATACTATCTGTGGTTCCTCATCGACTATTGCCACTTCATCGTCGACGACATCAAGAGTGTGATGGTGTTCTCGAGACACGCTGGATTTGAACCATTCGTGACTTCATTCATGAATGATCGAATTGAAGCAATGAAGGTTGGGAACAAAGGAAAGGAACAATTCTGCAAGACTAACCTCAATGGAAGTTACGGTTATGATGGAATGAACACTGAGAAGTACAACTCAATCACAATCTGCAATGAGAAGAGGACATACTTGAAACAAATGATGAAAGGATTTGTGGCAACAAGAGAGATCAATGAGGACAACTACATCGTGATTGAAGACAGAGAGAAAGCATCATGCAAAACATGTCTGCAAGAAGCAGTGTTCACACTCGACAATGCCAAGTTCTGGTATCTGAACTTCATCTCCAACTTCATGTACAAGTGTCTAGACATGAACAAAATTCCCTTCTGTGAAGGAGATACTGACTCGGCATACTGGGCTATCTCAGGTGATCCAAATGCTGGAATCCATCAACAATTTGAACACGTGATAGCTGACAAGGAATTCTATGATACACACAAATATGAATGGTTTCCCAATCCAGAAACAGGAGTTGATGATGAGAAGAAGCTGTTGGGATTAGCAATTGAGAAGGAAGGTGAACAGATGATCTGTCTTGCACCCAAGTGCTACTCACTCGATGAGAAATGCAAAATCAAAGGAGTGTCATTGAAGAAAACCAACATCACAAGTGACGATTATGTCAAGTGTCTGAATGGAGAGAAAACGGTGACAACAACACTGAACTTTCAAACTAGAAGAGTTTATTCTGACGATGACACCAATGGATTTGAAATCGCCAAAATACAACAGCAAAAACTCAGTCTCAGTGGAATTCATCTGAAGGCAATCGTACTTGAAAATGAATCATGTCCTCCATTCATTCATGGACTGAAAGCAACTGATTATCTTATCCAATAAATCCAAACTTTATTTTTGTTAAAAATGAGTAGACCGTATTTGAATTCAACACAAATTGATCGAATAGTGAAGAACCTCCTGGACAACACGTTCCATTCCAAGACAAAAACATATAATGTCACACTTACGTTTTCACAGCTTTTACCAACCTATCATGTCAATGATTCAAATGGACAATACGACGCAAATGATGAGACATACTTCAATGACTGGCTGAATGGAGAATTACCTCCTGATTTAAACATTGCTGATGGAAAAATAGTTGTTCAAAGATTTGTGAAACAATTCACCGGATGGATCCTTAGTAACAACGATGCAAGACAAGCATACAGAGCATATCAACAGTATTATCAGGAAGCACAGAATATTCATTTCAATCAACCACCAGCCATCGTAATTCGAACACTATCTCCGAGTCAAAAATCACAACCATTACCTATTGAAACACCTGAATCTCCAATCATTCCTGGACAGAAGAGAAACCCGACATCAATTGGCTCAGAATATGAATTCCCTATGAAAGAGATGAGGTTTGAAGATGATGATCCACTGATCCCCAAGTCACCAGATCTACAAACAATTGTGAAGATTGACAAAGGTTTTGTGCCATATGTGAGAGAGATCAACAAGGTCGAACCAACGACAAGGCAAGTACTGAGAATGCTGGAACAAGTAAAAGGCTATTTTGACTATCAACAGAAGGACAATTCAGAGGAGGAACAAATCAAAGCAGAGAATTCAATGATGGACAATCAACAGAAAATGGAACACTTCATTGACAAACAGATCGTTGAATCAAAGAAACTGAATCGAAATATGTTTATTCTTTCACACATAAGCAGAACTCTCGGAAATGACGAAACTGAGTTCATTTTAGCACATCCTAAACAAATTCCATTTGGTGGAAGATCATTTCAGGAATGGTACGATGAATATGTTCACCGATGGGATACTGCACATCCAAGGAAAATAAGGAGGGAACAAGGAGGTAACACGTTGATGATTGATCAACCAACGATTCCAAAAGCCGTGACAAAAATACAATATCCATTTCGATCAAAGATGCAATTCATGTCCAAAGACATCACTGGAGATCCACATCAGACATCAGACAAAAAGGTTCCACAGAAATGTGACAGACCTTCCTTTTCTCCCAAGTTTGGATCTTGGGAAATTGATCTTGTCTTTATCCAATCACCAACGTCGAAAACAGTTCTTCAGATTTACCTATTTGCCATCAACATCAACACTAAATACCTTGTAGTAATTCCTGTACTAGATAAATCATGGAGCAAAGTCAAGACTGCAATCAATGATCTGATTAATCATCGTGGAGTTAGCGTCAACAACATTCGAGGTGATGGAGAAGCTGCTTGGACAAGTGGAGAAGCATTAGAGTTTTTCAAGCATCAGAAGGTCAGTACGTATTTCACAAGTTCACCATTCACAAATCACAACAGAATTGTCGATCGAGTGATCAGAACAATCAGGGATGGATTCCAAGACAATGCAACCCAGATGGCAAATCATTCACTGATGAATCAGATGGTGGAATACTACAACATGACTCCTCATCGAGCATACTGGAACAAGTTCACTCCACAGAAAGCACAAAACAATCGTGAAATCGAAGCACTGTACATCTCCAGTTGCGAAGAGCAATTGAAGAACATCCAAAGACATCAGATATCACAACTGCTTTGGCGATACAAACCAGGAAACATCCTGTTGATTCATCTTGATTTGAACAAGACAGTTGCCAAATTTCAGAAGAAGCGAAGACAATTTCAATTTGTTGGACAATTCATTGAATACAAACACGGAAATGTGGTGGCAAAACTTCTGAATGGACTCACATGTCTACCAAAAATAGTGTACGTTCCGATTCAACACACAAAGTTCCATGCAGACTCAATTGACAATTTAACTCCAGAGTTCGTTGGTGAATTCAATTTAGTTTAGTTCAAAACTGTTTCGAATATTTTTATTCCATTGAAGTGTCATCACTAAAGATTTTAGAACCGTTTGATCCTGAACAGCAATGTTTTGAAAACATCTATGACTTTCAGAGACATTTGGAAAAGAACAGAGAAGAACTGAATAAATACACAACACAGAAACTGAACAGGTTAATCAGAATTGATGGATACAGAATCACAAAAATAAGAGGTGAGGTCGCACTAAGGAAATCAAGTTCAGAGAACAACGGTGAATCCTCGATTGATCAAAGACTTTCAGACATTGAAGAATCTATTCGAACTCTTACAGATACTCTCAGCATGAGGCTTCGAAGTCTTGATGATACAATTGGTAATCTCATTCAAGAGTTAACGGACAGTTCGGTTTAGTCCATCTTTGTTGATCTCAGTCAGTGCTACTCCATCAGTGTTGTATCGAAGAATAATTGCTTCACATTTTTGTTTTCGTTGATAGACATTCCAGAAGTGTCGAATGTCAATTGGTGAGTTCAACTGAGGATAGACTCGACTGATTCGTTCTTTGTTGAATCCTCCAAATATCCACATTGAATCAATGTTTGACTTCATGTCTGCTGACAGACTGAACAGCTCATGCATCGTCAGAAAGAATGTGAACTTCGGTTGCCGATTCTCCAGTAGTAAGTCCATCATTGTCATTCTATTTTTTGGATGGTCTACGTTCACCTAGGATCCTACGACAGTCATCAAGGAGGATAATCGTTTGTAGATTCTTAACTGAGAAATCATCAATGTAAAGTGACTCGAACAGTTCATCTCTGCATTCATCAGTAATTCTGTCTTGCCACTGGTTGTCAATGATCTCTTCATACGCTGCTTTTGATTCAGAGAGTTCCAACAGAAATGGAAGAGCATCTTCATATTTGACTTTCACATACGGAACGTTCAGTATTGGTTTGAATTTGTCGAATGTTGGATCAATGTTCTTATCGGTGACGAAGACAAAGAGATGAAACAATTCATTTCTTACTTGAACATTTTGGAGCTTGGCAACCTCTCGAAGAGCATTGAATGTTTTTCCACTTCCTCTATTTCCAACGAGGACATTGACACTGTTGCGATTGAAATTTAGGTCTGGATGTATTTGTGATTGCACTTCATGAGAAACATTCCTACTAGATGCTTCACTCAGTTTTGCATTCACGTATGCTGTAAGAGAAGAGGATTCCACCCTCCGCGAAACCAAAGGTTTTGTTGTTGAAGATACGGGCTGTGCCCTCAGAATGGAATTCGTTCTTTTCATTTATGATTTCTCTCTAATTAAAATATAGTTTTGGATTTTTTATTTTGTATGAAAACACAATGTCGAAGATACAATACATTCCCGCAAAGAGAAAGGCACCAGCGAAGAAACCGAAACTGAGATATGAGCAGGGGACAATGGATGCAATGAAAAGAATCTATGCTGATGATGACATTCGCACCAAATTCAATTCGGCACTCAGTAGTGTTCCATCTGCTTTAGAATACATTGAAAGGACTGGACAAAATTGGGAAGTCAAAATGGAGAAACATGGTAAGGTTCCTGATGTGATGGTCTACGACAAAGACAATGGAGATCTGGTTGCAGCGAATGGTTTCATGCTTGCATCATACAACAGTCGACCTGTCGTCGAGACTTACTATTCAATGAATCCAACACCAGATATGCGAAGACAAACTCCATATTCCTCATTTCGTCAAGATCATGGAAGAAGAATCAAAGCTGCACACAACAACTTCCTCAAGAGTGGGGAGTATGCTTTGCCTGGAAACTATCGTGAAGTCAACTACCAAGAAATGCAAACTCAACGATCACAACAACCGTATGCTATCATGAAGAAAGCTGTTGGTGAATTCATGAATGATACTTTGAAGCTGTATCGAGCCAGTCGAGAACAACCTGCAGACACTGGGAAAAGAGTGTTGGACAATATGGTTTTCAATTCCATTCAATCCAAGATTGCATCAAAGATGTGGGATCAGTGGCTTGAAGACTATGTTGAAGGTTTCATCAGTTCAAATCCAGATCATCAGAGCAGAAAGCAAGAAAAGCGTTTAAGGAACAAATTCATCCCCAGTTCCTCAATCATAGCAAAAACAGAAGATTT
>JARBJD010000424.1:0-54148 GCA_033064195.1 Blattamonas nauphoetae
GGAAGGCTGTTGAACACTGGTCCGGTTCCTGAAATAAACATTGTTAGACCCAGAAGTGGAGTCACAGAAGCGGATCATTTCGGATGTGATCTGGGACGATGCCAGATCATAGAAGTAAATATCTCTCGCGTCTGGCATTGATGTTGACGAACAGCCCTGAACTGCAGACAGTTGAGATCAATCGGGAAGGTCGTGCCAAAAATCCCGAATGCCCCTCCGTGTTGGATCGATGTACACGACACGAAAGCAGAGTTGGAGATGGTGATCGGGGAGTTCTGAAGAAACATCGCACCGTCAGCCTCCGCTCGACAGTGTTCAAAGAAAGAGTTCTCGATGACGATTGATGATGACAGATAAATGAGCACCGCTCCGCCACAACTAAACCCTCTCCAAGAGTAGTACATTCCGTGAATGAGGAATCAGAAATCGAGACTGGGAGTTTCAGTGATGCTTGGTAGGTAACACAGATTGCTCCTTCATCGTCTGCGTTTCCAGTACAGCTGCATTGGTGGAAGAAGCATTGCTCGACGGTGAGAGAGGAAGATGCAGAGAAGAGGAAGATCGCGGCTCCACCTTGATAGTTTACTCCAACAGCCACAGTCATTGTGTCGAAGGTGCAGAGTGTGTACGAGACTGAAGTGACGGAGGATGCAACGCTGCTCAGACGACCGACGACACTTTGGGTGATGTTCTCGTTGGCGAAATCTTTCGCTTCGTTCGGTTGGCGGATGCAGTGCGAGAAAGACGAGTTCACACAAACAACATTCCCTCCCACATTCGCGTCCAGCATTCCCGTCCCCGAGTTGTGGTTCGAGCTGTGAGATTGAGCAGCCGATCACTCGCTGCGACACTTCACTCCCGAACAGCTGACCAGTCGACAAGCAGCAATGCGTGGAGGTCATGTTGACGAAGGACGACGAGGAGAGACTGGTCTCCATTTCGACATCGTTCCGCAGGGCAGATAGGGACGAATCATGATCAGTCAGGCCAAACGAGAAGAGTGGGCCAGTTCCAGACGAGATGGATCCCGATTCAAAGAGAAGACCAGTCCCAAAGATCGAGATTCTGTGTTCAGCATTTGGTGGGACAGAAATAACAGTTTTGTGACATTCGGTGGGTAGTGATGTCGAAGGGTGCAAAAATCCGCTGAGAGGGAGGCAGGAAGTCAGTCTTCGAGTTGTGAGTGACCGATGAGAGAATAATCTCCACCGCTGTTCCCCGTTTGTCCAATCAGACATTTCGATCATGAACGGGGATGAGATCCCGTTTGAGGTGATCGAACTGAACGAAAAGTGAACAATGGAGCTCGAAACCAAGCAGAAGCCATCGTCACCAGAATTGCAGATCACATGCACTCCACTCGCAGAAAACGTGCTATTCCAAACATCAAACATGAAATTCGATGTTGTTCCAGATCGCATGTTCCGTTTTCGTGGAGTAGCAGCGTCGATTCTTGTTCGATGGTCAACTTGCGATGAAGGAAGAGATTCGGAGTGTACTTCACGGAGCGGTGGGAACATCAGTGTTGTGTCGTCACCCTTCAACGAGATTCCCTCGGAGCGAATCTGGATCGTGGAGGAAATCACCAAATCATCATCGAGATGGATTTCGCGAGGTCGGAGACTTTCTTCATTGTTCTGACTTTTCTGAAACGAGTTGGCATGTGAGGTAAAGATTGATGAGGCAGGGTGGGGTGGATGTTGAGCTGATAGGAATATCTGGACAACGACGAGGATGCTGTTCATTGACACGTGACCAATTTTTCTTTATCCGGCAGCCCATTTTCAATTTGTTTGCATTCAAATGTGTGAATACTCACGGTTCTTTCAGGGCTTCTTTCTTCGCTTCTGTCTCCAGGAACTGAATCATCTTGTACACGAACCAGGAGATGGTGAAATCCGATGAGTTCTGACGATATTCAAAACTTAATCGAAATAATGGTGTGTGAACGTTGATTGGAACTGATAGCATGTGCCACGAGAGCGTTAAAGTGTGAGGAAGACGCAGACTAATGTTTCCACAATGAACATCTGTAATTCTCCCCCAAAAAAGGATTATTCATCGAATCTCGTTCAGGTTCAGATAAATCACAATGGAAAGGAAAAATAAAACCGATGATGATGCTTTCGCTTTTCTGGTGTGAGGTTTGATCAAGCCAACAGTCTCATCCATTCAATCCCATGCGTTGTTCAATGGATCAAAACTCCCATGAAACACACTGATATCTCGGCAAGGGTGGACTTTCTGGGTTAAAACTTTACAGGGTGGCCCAGAAGTGTCTAACCCTATGGGTCGATCACTTCTCGTCGAACAAATTCCGTTGA
This sequence comes from Blattamonas nauphoetae, assembly GCA_033064195.1. NCBI lineage: Eukaryota > Preaxostyla > Oxymonadida > Blattamonas > Blattamonas nauphoetae. Next base: position 2,325 of record JARBJD010000424.1, read on the forward strand.
CACCAATCGTCTTTCTCCTCACTACAATGCTTCTTAATTTCACTTCTTTTCTTTTCACCACTGTTTCGTTGATCAACAATCCTTGTCCGCTCAAGAAAGGAGTGTTCAAAAAACGGAGTCAGTCCCGTTTCATGAGATCCATCGAGACTACAGTCGAGGAAGCACTTGTGAAATGAAAAGAAGGGAAATTTTGAAGCATAGGAAAGAAGAGAAAGACGATTGGGGTCAATTGCGCAAGATCGAAGAAAAGTGATCGACCCATACGGTTAGACTACTTCTGGGCCACCCTGTAAGTAGTTGCAAAAAAGTTGTGCTCGGCGGGAGTCGAACCCCGAGCACAACAGTCGACAGAGGGGTTGGCTACCGCTAGGCCAAACGCGCCGCACGTTCACTACCTAAAAATTGGTGTCTTGAAGGGAGAACTGCAGTAGATTGTCACTTCACGATACATCATGATCAATCGCTATGTTTTGAAAAATTGTAAGAAAATACGAGACAGAAAGTTGAAATGAATCAAGAAAGCGTAAAGATGAAGTGATATAGTTCGCCGATCGACCTCATCAAACACGATCGAATGATCGTGACATTCTCTGAGACGATCTCGACAGTATTCTCAACATTTTGAAAATAAAACGTGTTCACATCCATATTCGACAATTTATTACGAGAGAATAGCCTCGATGAACAACAATGTCACAACACACCTCGATCACCTTTGGCCCAGAAAGTCCACTCGTGCCGATTTCTCAGTACCATTCTAAATCATGAAGTTAAATATCAATATCGTGCATTCTCATGGACTGCATTCTTTGACAAGTTTTCTCGACTATATTGCCCTTTGATCTCAACGATTTCCACAAAATGACATCCTCCACTCAGATGTGGGGTATCTGTGGATGAAATAGTCGTACCAATCAGTTTCAGCACTTCTTGATGAAATCGACCGAAAATGAGACAATCATTGAAATGGGTACACGCTCCGAGGACGGGATGAAGAAACAGGTCAGAAGAGAGTCAGACTGTTCGATGGATGGGGAGTGGAGGAATCGATGAATCACAACCTTCTCAGGAAATTTTGAAGAAGGGAAGTCACTCACAGTTCATTCACTCGTTGTTTCACATCATTTGATTCTCAATATTCTCGAACTACCATTCCCAAAAAAGGATCGAAGAGTCAATTAGAAAACAATTTTGCATTATAATTCGATTTCTGGGTGAAGGGTGAATCAATTGAAGAATGATGCTGCTGGAGGGAGGGCCTTCAGGACGTGTCAGTGTTTCGTACCACTCCAACACAGACAGCGACCAAGACAGGTCCAGATGAGGCGATTTCTTCAATCAACAACAAACGGAGCAGCGGAACGATTGCGAATCCAATCATCCACTTCCGAGTCCTTGCTGAACAGACGAGTTGCATGCATCTTATTCTGGACGGCTTGTTCGGCTGCACTTTCATGTTCAGATTGATCAGATGCAGCTTGTGTGATGATGGTCGGGTGGGTTCCGTTTGGAGTGTCGATCTTTTCTTTTGTCTTCTCGGCTGGTTTCTTCGAGTGGCATTTCCTGATCACCAGAAGTGCGAGGACCATTCCAGCAAGCACAACCACAACGACAGTGACAACGTGAATCAACCGCAGCTTGCTTGTTGGTGCCCTTCGCAGCAAAATCCATGACGAGACACATGCGGGATCGTCATTCAGAAGGCGCACTTTCCAATCGGATTTCTTTGAAAGATTGGCGACGTGTGCTGGCGTGATGACGAACACGATTTCTGTTTCTGTGAATGACAATGCTGTGCTTGTGTCGACAGCCAGAGTGGCTGACTCTTCTGATCTTCCATCATCCAGTAATGCCTGCACTTCCACTTTCAATCCACACGGAACGAACCCGCTTCCAACCAGTTTCATTTTGCAATTTCCTGTCTTCCTGTCGCGAGTGACTCTCGATCTGGACGTGTCGAGGAATGGAATCGGAATTGTTGGGATCACCTTAGATCCGTAACACGCCTCTGTTGAGAGTCCCGATCCAGGGAACAGATGGCTTCGACCATCCCCTTTCAGTCCTCCAATCATCAACACCCCATCTTCACTGCACATCACGTTTCGGCGAGCAGATGGGAAGTCATCGTTGATTGGTCCATCCGACTGGAAAAACACACTGTGAAGATACAGAAATCCCCCTCTCTGAACGATGGCCCCTTGCTTCAGGTTTGTGAAGCTGCAAAACGAAATGTCAGATGTCGAGTTCACAAGCTCAATCACTCCTGTCGTCCATGAACACAGATCGCTGTTTGAGATTCTTGTGTTGGTGTTTGTGCTGGAAGATGGTGTGTATGTGATGGAGCTTTTGGCGAACACGAAGAATCCAGATGACACACGAACCAGCTTCAGATCGAGTGACGAACAGTGAATCAGAGCATCCACGTCTGTCAGCGACAGTGACGCATTTGACACAGAAATCACAACCAGCGGATTCGACGAGAATGCGAAGGAACAATCAGCGATGGACTGACATCTTTCTGCGTCACAGACAACTCATTCTCGTCCGAAATCGAAAGTGTCTTGGAGAATGTCTCGGAAATCGAAAGTTTCAGCTCAATCGACTTCATTCCCATCTTCGAAGCCGTTTCAAAGGCAGAATCGAAAGAGGCACAGCTTCGGTCAAGTCTTCGGCAATTCTCTTCACCCCCCTTTTGCTTGTTCACGTTGAAGACAAACGGCGTCGGGAAGGGAGGGATGGCGAGCGAGAATCCAACTGCCTCCATCATTACTCGATTGTTGTTGAAAGTGATCGTGCCCACTTTGTACGTCTCTCCGAATGAGAATCGTTTGTCTGTTCCGCCTGGTCCAACTGACACTGACGATGAGATTTGTGTTGGCAATCCATTTTCCCAATCGGCGAACGAGAAGACCAGCGAGAAGCTGGTATTCCCTTCAAACGAGACTGTGTATTCCCCAGCTGCCAGTTTTCGTCCTTCCAGCGACACCAACACCTCCCCAATGTTGGCTCCTTGTTCGCTGTTGAATCTCCGGACACGTGCTGGATCACCTGCGAAGAAGGACGAGGGAGAAGCCACGTCGATCACAGTGGCTGAGATCGATGCAGCGATGAGTGAATATGTGCATTGGGATTGCAGATTCTCGTTCTCTCCGAACGACAACACATCGCTCGTTCCAGTTGTGGAGAGAGTGGGGAAGGAGACAACCACAACACGACACGTGGCATGCGGAGAGCCATCCGAGAGGGGAGAGCATGCGTCAGAGCTGCCGAGCAGCAGGATCATCGTACCCTGCACTGGATGTTGAGTCTCGACTTCAATTGTCCCTTCAGAGGCAGTGGGAGACATGGTCAGTTGGAGGCTGGTGATGATCGTTGTTGTCCCAAACTCGTCGATAATCCCCGTTTGGACTCCAAAGTGCTCGAACTTCACACTTGTGTCGGGCTTGTCAGTGTGACAGTCTGAAACACGCTCCTTCACTTCAGAGGGAGTCCCACAGCCAGCGGAGAGGTACACATCGCTTCCATTTGGCGCTGAATTGCCGATGAACTGCACAGACGCCATTCGAAGCGACGAATCCAGAATTGAAACTGCTCCCCCACGTCCAAATTCATGTGTGGCAGAACACTCCATGAACACACACTCGGTGATCGAGGTTGTTGTCGTTAATGAGACACGCACAGCTCCACCTTCAGCGAACCATGGAGCAGCGGTTGTGACGTTCTTGAAGAAGCACCTGTCGATGGCGAGGAGAGACGAATTCAGATGACACAGCACACCTCCCCAGCTTCCGCTGAAGCAGCTCACAAAAGAGCAGAGCGAGATGGTCAGACTTCCTTCCCCTCTTCGCAAACTGTGGACAAGCAGAACTCCGCCACTGTCTCCGCTGATTGTGTGGAACGAACACTCGCTGATCGTCACTGTTGTGTAAGGCGCATACACACACAAACACGCACCAGCGGAATCTGACGTCATGTCGGTGAATGTGCAGAGGCGGAAGGTGAGGGTGGTTTGGGTTGAGGGGGAGTTGTGGCGAGGGTCCTCTCTGAAGCGTTCGAGGGAGCGTGAATATTTAAACGAGGACAATCCGGCGTCCGACGAACAGTGCGAGAATGAAGTGTTCACACCGCCAACACTCCCAAACACATTGACGTCCAGACACCATGATCCAGATAGGTGTGATGGGCATGCTGTTATTTCGGTCCCAACCAACTTTTGAGAAAGACTCGTCGGAAGAATGAGGTCGTCAATTTTGTAGCCAAACGACGACATATTTCGAAGAACACTCCCAACAAGAGCAGTTGATGTTTCCCCTCCCCCAACATCCTCCGATCGATTCAAAGGTTTGTTGAGTATCCCAAAGTCCAGTAAAGGGCCTGTTCCGAGGTAGAGCTCTCTGTTCGACAAAACCAGGCCAACTCCATTCACCGACATAAATGGGGAGATTGAATCAGAAAGGGATGTGTCCGTTGATGATGAATCGCGTTGGGATGTTGGGAGACACGTGCATGTGCTCACCAGCGGAAGAAGAACGATGGAAGACGATGAGATGTGAGAACAGTCTATAACACTGATTGAACTCCCAAACACTTCCAGCCCAGTTCCCACCACAAATGCTGTCTGTTTCGAGTTTGAAATAATCTTGCTCCATGACACCACCACTGAGGACGATGTCACTTTTGCCAAAGCCATCCCATCATTTCCACAGTCAAGTATCATCTTCTTCAGAGACACTGTCGAATTATCAAACAAGAACAGTGAATGGGACGTGTCCATGTGAGCTTTGACAAAATGGTTGAGATGTTGTGGATGATGGTTTTCTCGTTTGAATGAGACACTGAGGCGGTCATTGTCTGGAGGAGAGATTGTGGATGGCGTCCCCTCCATCTTCAGTGTCGTAGATATCACTGGGTAATCGAGGAGGAGGAAGAAGACACCCGGTGATAGATGGAGAATTTCGTCGTTTTGTCCATTGTTGAGCACGTTGCCATCAAGATGACGATCCATGATATCAGACAGATATGTTGCTTTATGTGATGCAATTGTCAAGATAACGAGCCACAGAACTGCTAGCATACAAAGAAGAGTGAGTTGATACTGATCTCGAACCCATTCTGTGGAATGTGTCGTAACGACTAAGAATCGAGTGAGATTTCACTATTCATCGCATTCCGTTCATCTCCAGTGAACATGTGGTCTGCGTGCTTGCCTCTGTTGATGATTATCTTGAAAAAGAACAGAGATTGGAACGAAACAAAGAAAGGATGAGAAGCGAAGCGAATTTAAAGGGAGTTGAGGGTGAGATGTGAAAGAGACATGAAATGAAACGATGTGGCCGATGTGAGAGGAAGTGGAAGACATGCGAGGAGAGTGATGTTGTGAGAGTGGGAGAAGTCAGAAAAAGGAAACAAATTCCGATTAGTGTCAATTCGAAGCAAAGAATAACTTGAGAAACACGAAGAAAGACAACCCAAATCAGGACGAGACAGAGCACATCTGAAAACAATGAAGACCACAACAAAGATGGTGAATGGAATGGTTGAATAGTGTGAATGAAGAGGTCCATGTTGACTGTGAACACAGCAAAGTGCGTATTCACGATAATGCCAGCATCCAACCGTGTCTGAGTGAAGTATGACTAAAGTGTGATCGAACGTGATGATCGGGTCAGCGTGACGTGTGAGTGGAGTGTTGGTGATGATGTGAGGACGGATGGTTCAATTCAAAAACGGTGAAGTGATTTTGAAATGCCTAAATGTCGAGTGTGTGTGGATAAAAGCAAGACATCTCGAGATGAGTCGAACGAGAGATTGATGGTTACGATTCCATTCCATGCGGTTCTTGGCCAGTCCCGCCCTTCCCATCACCCAACTCCGAGTTCACATGTTCCACAATCCACTCCAATGTCGGTCGGTCCAACGGTGACAGATCAAGACACTTTCTGATCAGACTCACTTTCCATTCCTCCGTCCACGTCTCCATCCCTGGAAGCGTCCCACTTCCAACTTGACGCTGAGCATTCACTCCATCCTGCTCAGCGAACGGAACACAACCAGTCTCGATTTCCCACAAGATAAGGCCAAGACTAAAAACTGCCGCTTTCGACTCGTTCACGTCTCCTTTCTTCTCCACCACTTCTGGCGCTCTCCATCGCGCCCCTTCGTCGTGTTTCACCAACTTTGATGGGAGTGCCGAATCTGTGATCAATGAATTCTTGTTCATGGAGCCATCCTGTCCGTGATCATCTGACGAGAGAGTGTGGTTGCTCAGTGAGGCTAAATACGATTCACGAAAAAACTCCGCCGATGCTTCCACTTTCGGCTCAGCCTCTTTCGCAACTTCCTTCACTTGGAACAGCGGAGTGTCGTCGCTGTCCAGAAACACCCACAGCGGCGACAGTCGAGTCAGCAGCGGCATGTGCGGATTCTGTCGAGCAAGCTGCGCCAGACCACGCGTCAGCATCTGAACCAGTCGCGGCTTGTCCAGCGGTCTTTCCGGCTGTCGGTGAAGTCTGTTGAACAGAGTGTCGTTCGTCGTCACACTCACCACTTCCGTCGTCATCCCATCACATCGAACTGCTTCTCGAAGTTCAATCAGTTGTGGCTCGTCTCCGTTCGGTTGCCCTCCTCTCATATCGACCGATCGACCCAATTGCCACGTCCCAATTGTGGTCGGCATGTTGGGATGGATCACATCGTCCGTGTTCTTCGCTCGGATCGCCACAATCTGCTCTCCATTCACACCATCCATCCTCTCAATCCCCATCGACTCGTCTTTCTCATCCGCTTCATGTTCATCCAACTCCTCTCTCAGGATCGTCGCACTTTTGGCTTCGTTCTTCTTCCGATGCATTCGACAGCAAACAACAATCACAACAATCAAAAACACACAAAACACAACCACAACCAAAGGAATCAGCCATGGAAGTGTCTTTCGAACTGTTTCCAGCGCCTCCGCTTTCTTCGCTGTCGCTGAACTCACTTTCACAACAAACTCATTCAGCGTCGTCTCGTTCTTCCCAAAACACACCCGACCTCGCCATTCCAACGACCAATCCAGTTCTTTCTTCCAATCTGACACAACAAGCTCAACTGTTCCTCCTGTTTCTGTCAACGCTGTCGAGTTCAATTCAGTCAGATATGCGATCGCACTCTTCCCATATTCCTTCGCTTTCTCATCCCATTCTCGAATCTCCACTCCAAGTCCACACGGAATCAACAGTGTCCCAACAAGCGAGATGACAATCTTGTCCGATGTCTGCTTCACCGATGTCTGGTCTGTGTTGAGCGAAGGGACGAAGAAAGGAGCTCTCGCAATTCCTTCCTCTCCAGTGATCGTGCAATCGTCGGAAGAGAGCCACGCCGATGGGTGATCTTTCGATCCATCCCCATTCATCGCCCCTTCAATTTCAATTGTTCCTCCTTCCGAACAGTGGATATTTCGACGGAGTGATGGGAATGAAGGATTGTTTGGTGAATTGTTCCAGAATGTCGGCGAAATCAGAGTCAGCGAACCGTTCTTCATGTATAGCGCTCCTTGTGATAATTGAGTGAGGGGAGTGGATTGGATGGTCGTTCTGCAGTTCTCCAGGATGAGCACTCCTGTTGTCCAGGTGCAAACATCTTCGTCGCTTGATGAAGATAGTTGAGCCGTTCCATGAAGTGAAGCGTCCTTCAAAACAACTGTTGAGTCTGTCGAATAGACGAGACAGAACGACGATGGTTGCGAATCAATCACAACATTCACATGACGAATCTCGAAGAATGATTCATGAACAACAATCAGGGCTGTGTTGTCATCGTTCGACCAAGTTGAAGATGATGAAGAGGATGATGAAGACGAGGAAGGAATGCGAAGAGTCGGCTCGGCTTCGCTTCCATTCGTCACAACAATACGCATCCCACAATCAACCACAATCCCACTCCACAGAGACGACGAGTCGATGATCCCAAAACTCACTCGACCAATCCCAACTCCTTCCACAATCCTCCATCCAACTCCAATCGACGCACAAGCGCGAGAACGCTCCCCACAGAACACACTCCCATCGGACGACGAGCCAGAATCGCTGAAGATGAACAATTCTGTCGGTGACAATCCAGTTGTGTCCGAAACCTCATCGCCAAACAATGAGGCTCCTTCCTCATCCAGTGCAGTCATCGAGCTGATCGTGTATTTCGTGTCGAACTGAAGCGAGTCAGACCATCCAATCCGCAGTTCTTCTGACAGGCCTTCTGTTTTGGAGGTCATCGAGGCGGAGAACGAGAGAGACGAATTCAGAGTCACACGAATGAGACTCCCAACAACGAGGTCCGATCCAAACAGCGAGACTCGACAGGTTGTGTTGAGTGAGTTGGAGAATGAGAAGTCCATCTTCGTCACTTTTGGAGGACAGGGAACGGTCACTGAGATGGGCTCAACATGAAATCCATTGGCTGACGATGCTGAACGAATCAGAGTGTACTCTTCCCCAAATTTCACTGTGTCCATTCCCTCTTCTTCTCCTGCCAATATGTCAGCTGTGCAATGTGTATCGTTCACCACAATCACTTCATTGACAGTGTCGATGATGCCAACTTCGCTTAACAACCCAACTTTCCCCAATCCCGCTTTCAGTGCTCGGCCAATCATCACAATTTCCATCTTCGTTCGATTCGTGTTTAATTTCTTCGACTCAATCGACACAATTCGTGGTGGTTCATCAGGAACAGTGAAATTCACATTTTCATTCACTTTCGATGGCATTCCTGGCACATTGAAGCGAGTCACACGATACGAACAGCCATACGCGAGAGGAGAGTCAGAATTGTCGAAGATCAGAAATGTCAGAGTGTGCGAGGTCGAGTCCAAATCTTCACTCAGTGTTCCAGTGATCTCCAACTTCTCTTCACTCAGCACGTTTTCAGAGATGATTTGGGAGAGTGAGAGAGTGAATGTTTTCCCTCCGACCAAAGAGACCCCAGAAATCTTCACAATCGCGGATTTCTCAGATTCTCCTCCCAACTCACAATCCACTTCCACAATCCGAGCTGGCGAGCCAGGCGTGACAAATGCCGGTGCAGACACAACTGCCACAACTGACGAGCCAGAGCTCCTCATCGAAGAGACTGAATAGCTCGAGTCGTATCGGAGAGTGTCCGATTTGTTGTACACCTCAACGAGAAATGACCCAGATCCCAGCGACGCCGAGGGAACGGTGATCGACACAATATCTGATGAGCATTCAGTGTTCGTCACGACAAGCATGAAGTCTTCCGCTGGCATCAGAGAGGTGGTCAGCGAGAGGACGAAGAAATCTGGGTCAGACGGATCGAGTTTGCATGACAGGGAGGAAAGAGTCGGTCCAGAAGGAGTTTTGAACGACGAGGCTGAGAAAAAAATGAGTTCGTCTTCCTTCCCATCCACTTTCCGAGTCACAGAAGAGAGAGTGTATTCCGTGTTGTATTTCAACTGTCTTTCTCCCCCAATGTCAATCGATGAGGATGTTCCAGCTGAGTCGGAAGAGAATGTCACACTGATCGAATGAGATGTTTTCAGAACCACCTCAAACGTCAACCCAGAAGGAAGATCTGTTCCTTCCACTGACAGTTCGAACGATGACGACGAGGTCGACACAGGAACAACGATCTTTGTGATTGTGGGAGCAAGAGGAATGTCCACGAAGATATTCCCATTCACTGCAATCTTATCATCACCCGATCCAACTGATACAACTCTGTACCTTCCTCCAAAAACCACATGAGTGCTGTTCTCCTCTTCTCCAATCAACAATCTCACAAAGCATTGAGTCGATGTCACATCGAAGATCGGGCCAGACGATGACACTTGCCCAGAATCTCCCAACAGCACCACTGTCTGTCCGAGAGAGGTCAGCTGCACACCTCGAAGTTCAACCACAGCCATGTTTCGAGCTCCGTTCAGATCACAATCCACTCCCTCAATCCGGGCTGGCTCGTCGGGTGTGGTGAATGTGATCGGACCCTTTCGAGCGACTTCGTCTGTTGGTTCACCTCGTTTCCACATAACTTTCCTCACTTCGTATTCTGTCCACCAATCCAGCCTTCCATCCGCGTTCCAAGGGTAGAGAGGCGCGGTTCCTTTCAGAGTCGTCGAATCTTCCCATTCCAGCGTGACATTCCATTTTGTCGTTCCTTTCCACACTTCCATCCAATAGCTTCCAGTTATCAGACCCTCCCCACGAACAGTGATCTCTGTCATGTTGGGGCCGAGAAGTGTGGCTTCTGCCTTGTTCACAAATGGTGGGAGCGAGATTTTATGACCGAGAATCGCTGCTGATCGAGGAAGATATGCCGCTTTTGGCAGCATTCCATTCGTTCCTGAAGAGACAGTCGCTTGTGCAGTCCAGGATGGAGTGGACGAGCTTCCGAAGACAACATGGACGAGACGAGGCACGTTCGATCCATCCAGCAGGATGCCCATCGAGCCTTCGATTGTTGATTCTGTTGAGACTGTCACGACGGCATGTGTCTCACTGAAGACGAGTGACAGAGATGTGATGGAGATGGTCGAGGAGATCTGCGGAATGAGAATGCTGTTGAAGACTGCTCCAGTCAAGAAATAAACATTGTCGGCTCCAGAAGTGGAGTCACAGAATCTGACCGTTTGGGAGGTGATCTGGGACGATGTCATTTGCCCGAAGTAAACATCGCTCGCCTGCGGGGCTGAGGATGACGAACAGCCCCTGAACTGAAGACTGTTGAAACCAATCGGCATTTCTGTGCCATAAATCCCGAATGCCCCTCCGTGGGAAATCGATGAACACGACACGAAAGCAGAGTCGGAGATGGTGATCGGGGAGTTTTCAATATACACCGCACCGTCGAATCGAGCTTGGCATTGTTCAAAGAAACTGTTTTCGATTTTGGTTGATGATGAGCGATAAATGAGCACTGCTCCGCCATAACTACCCGCTCCTTCAGGAGCGATGCATTCTGTGAACGAGGAATCAGAAATTGAGACTGGAAGTCTCTTGGTAGCCTGATAGGCAACACAGATTGCTCCCCCATCGTCTCCAGACCCAGTGCAACTGCATTTGTGGAAGAAGCACTGCTCGACGGTGAAAGAGGCCGATGTCTCAAAGAGGTTGATTGCGGCTCCACCGTTATAGCTCACTCCCACAGCCACTGTCATCGTGTTGAAGGTGCAGAGTGTGTACGAAACTGAAGTCACGGAGGATGCAACGCTGGTCAGACGACCGATGACACTTTGGGTGATGGTCTTGTTGGTGAACTCTTTCGCTTCGTTGGATTGTCGGATGCAGTGCGAGAAAGACGAGTTCACACAAACAACATTCCCTCCCACATTCGCGTCCAGCATTCCTGTCCCCGAGTTGTGGTTCGAGCTGTGAGTGATTGAGCAGCCGATCACTCGCTGCGACACTTCACTCCCGAACAGCTGACCAGTCGACAAGCAGCAATGCGTGGAGGTCATGTTGACGAAGGACGACGAGGAGAGACTGGTCTCCATTTCGACATCGTTCCGCAGGGCAGATAGGGACGAATCATGATCGGTCAGGCCAAATGAGAAGAGAGGGCCAGTTCCTGACGATATGGCTCCAGATTCGAAGAGAAGACCAGTCCCAAAGATCGAGATTCTTCTGTCCGCATTTGACGGGACAGAAATAACAGTTTTGTGACATTCGGTGGGTAGTGATGTCGAAGAGAGCAAAAGGCCGCTGAGAGGAGGCAGGAAGTCAGTCTTCGAGTTGTGAGTGATCGATGAGAGAACAATCTCCACTGTCGTTTTTCCGTTCGTCCAATCAGACGATTCGATCATGAACGGAGATGAGAGTCCATTTGAGGTGATCGAACTGGACGAAAAGTGAACAATGGAGCTTGAAACCAAGCAGAAGCCATCGTTGTCCGAATCGCAGATCACACGAACTCCACTCGCAGAAAACGTGCTATTCCAAACATCAAACATGAAGTTCGATGTTGTTCCAGATCGCATGTTCGGTTTTCGGGAAGTTGCTGCGTCGATTCTTGTTTGGTGCTGAACTTGCGATGAAGGAAGAGATTCGGAGTGTACTTCACGGAGTGGTGGGAACATCAGCGTTGTGTCATCACCCTTCAACGAGATTTCCTCAGAGCGAATCTGGATCGTGGAGGAAATCACCAAATCATCATCGAGATGGATTTCGCGAGGTCGGAGATTTTCTTCATTGTTCTGACTTTTCTGAAACGAGTTGGCATGTGATGTGAAGATGGATGAGGCAGGTTGGGGTTGATGTTGAGCTGATATGAGGATTTGAAGAACGACGAGGATGCTGTTCATTGACACGTTCCCAACTTTTCAGTATCCAGCAGCCCATTTTCAATTTCTTCGTATGCAACTGTGTGAATACTGAATGTTCTTTCAGGGATCCTTTCTTCGCTTCTGTGTCCAGGAACGAAATTTTTCAGGACATGAACCAGGAGATGGCGAAATCCGATGAATTCTGACGATATTCAAAACTCAATCGAAAGAATGGTGTGCGAACGTTGATTGGAACCCACATGAACGATGTTGCGTGGAGGAAATGTGTGAGTTAGAGGTAGACCAATGTTCTCGCGACCAGCATCCGGAATTCTCTAACCAGAGCAGAAAATATTGTCAAGTCTCATTCAAGCTCAGAGAAATTACTTGGGAAAGCACCAACAGAACCAATGATGAGGAGTTCAAAGAAATATTGGAATCGAGTGATCAAACGACAATCGATATGTCCCAATAATTTTGAAAAGAGCCAAAACACTATGGATGGTTTCACTTTTTTTATTTTTCTCCAAATTCTTAAAATCACTCAAATATGATGGAAAAGGGGTTTGTTTCGAAATTGAGCTTCGATCGTGACGAGAAACGACACTTTTTTGAAACGCCAATTGAACACATTTATTGTTTCAAAAACAGATGAGAGAAGATCATGAGGTGAGACAATGTGAAAAAAGAAGGTTCTACAATGGAGAGTACGGATAAGATGTATTGTGAAGAAATAGAGGCAAAATACTCAATAGTCTCGAAAATGCTCTATTGCACTTGAATTATCAGTTGAAATTAGATTTCTGCATGAACCCAGGAGTACAAGTATTTTTTCTTGAATTGGACACATGTTTGCACCCATCTGGCAAGATCATCATCGATCGTGTCCTAAACACTCCTTTCCTTTGTCTATCTGAAATTATGAGAGATAATTGAGAACAAACAGGTTTTATATGTCTGTTTGACACTGGTGAAGAGACATTGGGACATCATTATCTTAATCTCCAAGAGTAACCGTCATGGAAAAAGAGAATCCGCTTTCAGGTGCTACGAGTTTCAAAGAAAGTGAAAAGAGCACACCCGATCTTCACACATGTGACTTGATGTACATCGATCTGAGTGGAACGCAGTTTATCAAAGGTGGAGCAGTGAGGTCACAATGAAGGTTGGAGAGTCAGTGCTTGAAAAGAGGATGTGTAGAAACGAAGTTTTGAGAGAAGATATCCGTGGAGATTGAGGACTTTAATCTGTTCCTGGAACAAGAATAGACAGAATTTGATAGAAAGACCAGTGAAACGGATGGATTCTTTCAAAATTATTGGGACATATCTTTTTGTCTCATTCCTCATTCGAACCTCTTGTTGCAATGTTTCTGCCACCGACATCAGCCTCTAGGGCCCACGAAATGTGAAATTGACTTCGCTTCCCGCAAATGTGATGTCATCATTTGAGTCATCATGAACAACGCGCAGCTCCATCACAGTTTCTGGCGTGGCTTTGAATCTTCTCACCCGAAGTGCCTCGAATCGTTTGTGTTTGTGGTCCCCGACGACCATACTCTCTTTCGGCATCGATGATTGTGATGACAATGTTCTCTTCAAACACTCTCAATCATGAAATATATTGACAGGAACAGGGTGATACCCAAAAGATTTCTTTCAGAACACACACTGGCAAAACCCGATAAAAAGTGTGGAAGAAATCGAAGTGACCATATTCGCTATCATTTTAGGGAGAATAGTAGAGCCTTCATTTCATCAGCGAGGCACTTAAACAAGGACCAGTCTTTTTTTGAGTTGTAATTGGAACAATGTTGATCGGTGTGGTCGTTGAATTGAGAAAGAAGTGTGATCAAACCATCGTCTTTTTAAAGTTTCTAAAGCAACTCAAGAAAACTTGGAGGTTTTCTTTTTTCGTTCATATTCATCCCATACCAACACGATTTCTCACCGTTCAACAGACTCTGAAACAATCCCATGCATGAGAATTACAACTCACGAACGGACTCGAAACTAATCAAGAAGCAACAGTCACTCTCACAACTGTCAGCGTTGCCACTTCTCGCATATCGCATCATACCAGATTTCGATGCATCATCGACCCGTCCAACACCACAGAGGAGCCTGACACAATTGTCAGTCTTTGTTGCGGGATATGTTGAGCGAAATGAAACGATTGATTGGGCTGTGTGCTTTTGTTTCATTCACATTTTATATGTTGGCTCTTTTCGCGTTTTAGATCTTTCAGGAATGGTTTGTGGAAGGCGTGATCGGATTGGATTCTCGACTGAACTTGCAGTCTTTTCGGATCCCTCTCGTCGACGACGATGTGATAATCGATGAAGCTGGGACAATTCGCATCAGTTTGTGTTCATTATTGTTCTGTATTCATCGCTTGTCGATCACTTCAGAATCATCTCCGATTTCTCCACATTCCTCGTCCCCCTCTCTCCGTACATCCTTTTCGGATGATCTCCGAGTACTCTCAAGCTGTTTTCATGATCTTGTGCTGGATCTTACGCATTCATCTCTCCTCATTCCCTCATTCAGCGAACGCCTTTACGATTTCTTAACACATTTTTATCTGTCTCTTGTCGACACATTCATTCAATCTAAGGACATGGTTTTGAATATTCACCAGGATGATTTGTTAACTCTCGTGCAAAAGATCATCCCAAATGACATAGCCCCATCGTGGAGCATGGACGACTTTCTCGATAAGAAATGGGTGATCTTTCAAAGTTTGTTGGCTGATGTCACCAATCCCTTCACTGTGTTGAATGAAACAGCATGCTTTGGCGACAATGGAAGGATTCCACCAACTTGGTGTCAATCTGTTCAAAAAGCTCTGATCGAAGGCGAGACACATCAGAAAATGAAGGATGTCAAGAATCACATGAAGTTCGTGCAGATTCTTGGGATGTACGCCAGTGGTGCATCCCAGGATGCGGTTTGTGATCCCGTTTCCATCATCTTGTTCCCTATCCAGAGTGACATTTCATTTCTCCAAGCCCCATGTTTTAGAGACACGTTGGTTCGACTCCAAACGAAGTTTCAGGATCGAGCAAATTCATCGAGTCGCCATCCTCATCCCGTCGCAGTGATGGAAGAAGAATCACCTTCAATCGGCTTTTCAACTCACTCCCCTCAACTGTTCAAACAGCGCCCTGCTGGACAGAGCATTGGCACACAAGGCGTCGCTTCGGAGGGTGACTCGTACCATCCATCCACTTGCACGCCACTCAGTTCGGAAGAATCGCAGTCCGATTCCGTCGATTCACATCAAAACTCCACTGCTCAAATGTCACTCCAGACGCGTCTTCCTTCGTCTGGAAGCTCTGATTCCATCTCGATTGAATTATCGAGTCAGGAGACGCTGCTGTGGGATGATAGACTTCCTCGCAACGACTACGAAGAAGCGATGTCTGTGCTGGAGATTCTCCATCACATTCAATCAGCCGCTCCACAACTCGACAACCCCACACCTCCTGACATATTCATGTTCGATCCCCCTCGTCTGGAAGGCAACGAAATTGATCTTCATGAACGGTTCTCAGTCGCCATTTTTGACCAAGACGTCCAGAGCCTGCTCGCCTCTCTCGAACGATGTCGATCTGTCTGCAAAACTGTCTCTCCAACAGAATGCATCGACGACCTTCCTCTTTTTGTGGACATGCTCATCATGTTCTTGAACTCCCACACAGATCTGATCACGCAAAGTGCGTCACGTTTTCTCTTCTTTCTTTTCGACTTTATCGATTTCGACGTCTTCATTAATGAACACTGGCACACACTCAAAACCGCTTTCAAAGATGGAAATGAGGCTTCCAGATTTGTTCTGCTCCGCACCATTGTTCTGCTCTTCAAAAACATTGTACGCTATCGTAGTCAGGTTGCATCTCTGCTTGACGAGTTCGATTGGGCGGGGTTGATTGCTTCAGATCTCGAAGACGAAGGCTTATTCGTTCAGACAGTTCTCGTGCTGAATTACATCTTCATGTATCACGCAGGCGGCCTTTCCAGTAAATGTCAAGTCGCCAGTCTCTATCGTTCGTTTGAAGAGATCCAAAATGCAACAGCGAGGATTATGCCAATCTTGCAGAGGGAATTCCAAGAGCATGAATATCGCCCTGATGATCCCCTCATCACGTATTGTCTCATTCAATCTTTCCACCTTTGTCTCCAACTCCCACAGGATCTCGTTGATTTCGTCAGTGCTTTTCCTCATCTTCTCGATTCGTCAACTCCTACTCCCGTCCATCCATCTCTTGTCCTCAGCCACACATCAATGACAGTCAACAGACTGAAACAACAAGCCGTCATCGCTCAACTCATCTTCGAGAGAACTCTTCGTTCCAAACCAAGCTTATTCTTTAGCGAAGGGAGTCCGAGAACCATACATCAATTCCGCACACATGCCCTAACTCCACTCGTTGGTCTTCACTCCCTCTTCATTCGAGGAGCCCACATCAAACCGATGGAATTCGATGCTCATGACTTCCTTGAGACTGTCCCTCACTTTTCTGATGGGCCTGATGTATGGTACTGGGATCAGTTTCGACTGTACTCGTTCTTTCCTCCTCCACTCGTCCTTCAGGTCTTCTCTAGATCTCTTGTCCACTCACCGTCCATCGTGCTGTCTGAATCTCAATTGTTCCGTATCTTCATCCCTTTACTCAGAGCCTGTGCACCTTTCGGAGAGTGTTGCTCTTTCTCCTCGCTCGCCGCGTATCTCATCCGTCCAGGCCCAATCGGTGGACTCGGACAAGACGGGCCTCATCAAGCGCTCACAATTTTGCACACAATCCTCAGTCTTCATTGGTTCAGCTTGCCTCTTTCATTCGATTCACCGTTCCTCCTCCATCCGCACCTTCACACTGTCTGGCTCGAAACCGAGGACACTATCAACCCATGGGACAAACCGCCTGATTGGGAGAAGTTTCTCTCATCTTTGATCATCGAAACTTTCTCGTCAAGCAGAGACCTTGATAATGAGAGCCTGATGCTTGCCATTGCGATTGGCAAGTTCTACCCGATTCTCAGAAGACATTGTGTGCCTTCACATTTTTCAGTTTCATCCGTTCAGCCGCTTCTGTTTTCTCTCGCTGTGGATTAACGAGGCATCTCTTCAGATTCTTGTTGTTTGTCTCTTTCTTCTTTCATCTCTCCAGATCGCCAATACCTGTCACTGTGTCACTCGCACTCGCATTTCTGACGAGAGTTGTGATGGAGAGCGATGTCCGATGGAAGATGGAAATGCTTCGGTTGGGAGTGATTGATTGTGTTGTGATGGCCATCTTGCGTTCGTCGTTTTTGGAGGACTACGAACATGGAGTCACGCTGATCGGCGATCTTCTCCGAACTGTTCGTCACGATGCACAGGAAAGCCGAATGACCCAAATCAATCTCGGAGACATCGTCTGAACCCTCAACTTCGCCGCTTCTCAAATTCGGAGAGAGCTTTCACAAGAATTAAATCTCTTGTTTTCACTGACGATTCATATCAATCAAGGAATGCATGTTCATCTGTGAAGAGACGACATCGATGGCGAGAGATATCATTTCGAAGAATGAAAGACAGCGCAGCGAACGAAACAATCACTCGTTTCCCATTTCTCTGTCGTTTTCATCTGAGTGGAGGATGTCATTTTGTGGAAATCGTTGAGATCAAAGGGCAATACAGAGATGAAAACAGGTCGAAGAATTCCATCTGTGGGAATGGACGACAATCCTTTTCAACTCCTGATTAGGAACGATAATGAGAAATCAGAGTGTTTGACTGGATTTCACTTCCGGATACTATCAAATGATTTGATGGAAATGCTTTTGTTGGCTAGATCAAACATCACACCGAATCAGGGTTGTCGGAATGACTTAGTTGTAAGTAAAATGACTTACTTTTTATGTTTTTTCTGTGACTTAAGACTAAGTCGTAAAAAATCAAAAGTAAGTAAATCGTCCCTTTTTTCTCAAGTTGTGGTCTTGATCAAGAAATGAACCTAAAACTTTCCCCAACAGCTCTTCCTCTCTCACTAACATCCGATTCTCTCCAATCTGAATCCACCCCCAGCAGTTCAGTCTCTCAAACACCTCCCATTCTGCAGGAGAAAGAATACGTTCCATCCAAAAGCATACTAGATGAAATGTTTGCCGAACACAATCTCATGCCAAATGAAGCAGGCAAGTCTGTGTGGGAAAATATTGGAGGAAAGGGCCTTATTTGTAAGGTCTGCAATCAGTGGATTCCTAAAAGAGATGGACATATGGACCATCTTATCCATACCCCGGTCCGTGTTGATGCTAAAAGGATCCTTTCACAACACGTCAAGACTCAAAGTCACTATTCATCGCTGGGAAAATTGATCATGCAAAAAGACAATCGAATAAGTAGGATGATGGAGGCAGTCGGCAAAAAGAAGGAAAAAACACTGACAGATCGAATCAATCAAATGCATTGGCTTATGAAAGAAGAAATTGCACTGTCCAAATTACCATCTTTGATCTCGCTCTGGAATAAAACATCTTTGGAGCTTGGGCAAACTGAACAACAATTCAAGTCGAGAGACGTCCAATTACGATTGACACGGTCCATCGGAGACATTCTCAATGTTGATGCACTTGAAAAACTTCGTTCAGCACCATGTTACTCGCTAATAGTCGATGAGGCGACAGATGTAATGCATCGGAGTCAACTGGCCATTATCGCTCAATATTGGGACGGGAATGAGATACAATGTCATCTTCTTGGACTCAAACAAATGGGATCATCCGGATCCACGTCGGATGAGATCACTGGAGTGATTTTGGACCTCCTAAAAGAAAACAAAATCGATCTTCAGAAAATGGTGGGATTCGCATCAGACGGTGCCAATACCATGATCGGGACCCACAATGGAGTTGCCTCACAACTCCGGAACCTCATTCCTGCCCTAATAACGACACATTGTGCTGCTCATCGTCTTGCCCTCCTGATCGTTGTTCACCTTCACCAAACGAAGGGCATATTCGGTGAATTAGTGAAACGAATCCGGCAAACTTTCGAATACATTTCGCATCATTCCAAAAGAAAAGCCAGATTTGAAGAAATCCAGAAGAACGAACCAGGACAACATCATGCTCTGGCGGATGTTGTTGTCACTCGTTGGCTAAGTCTTTCCAAATGCGTCTCGCTTCTTCCTCAATGAATTCAGATCTATTATCCTTCTTCTTGACGAACCTCAATTTTGTGGGGATGACAGAGGGAAGGAATTGAGAAATGGGTTGTCTTGGAGTTTCATTGCTGATATGTGCATTCTCGATTCCCTCCTTCAAACACTCTCACTCGTCTCTCGCGAAATGCAGAGCAAAACTTTTGATTTATGGCAGCTCCACAACATCATTATCGATTCTTCCTCCGCGCTACGGGAGACAAAGGCTGTAAGATCGTATCAAAAACTTTAAGAGAGAAGCGAATTCAATATGCAGGACTTCTACCGCATTTCGATGAAAACATTAACAAACAACAGGAGGAGCGAGCCACAATACTCTTCGACAACGTCCTTCAACAAATGGTGGACAGGTTCCCACCAACTACCGATTTGATTGGCTTTGAGTTTCTACAACTCGGACAATCACAAGGAATGAACCGTGACTATACAAAAACGTTGGGCGTCTCTTCAACAAATTTAGGATCCTCTTTCCACAGACGATAACACAAAGAAATGCCGAAGCAGAATGGACAGTATTCGTTCAAACTCTCGCACGATCCGGCAAAGGACAACCTCCGAGAAAGAACTTGCACAATTCATCACTATGGACATGGAAATCAAGAGAAATTATCCTATCATTACAACTCTTGCAATCATTTATCGAACCGTCCCGACAACCAGTGTATCCGCAGAAAGACTGTTCGCAGCCATGAAAAGAGTGAAAACAAGATTGCGAAACCGACTGCAAGAACAAAATTTGAATGCCATCCTCAGAGCCGTGTGTGGGCCGGAGACGCTCACCGCAGAGCAAGTCTCCCGAGTGGCTACCCGTTTTCAAGAGCTAGAAAGTGCACTGAAGAAGGAGGGGAAACAGGAATTGTCTCTGAGTCATGCGTCAAGTCTTGGTTCAGTCGCACCCGAGGTCGATTCAGACGATGCAGAAGATAGTGATGATGACGTTTGGTACCAAGGAGATGACTCCACGGAGTGGGAATTCTAACTTTTCATTGCTATCATCTCATTTCAACAACAAAGTGGTAAATTTCGTTCAGAATTGTGATTTCTAGGCTTGTCTGACCGGCACTGACCGGTCAGTTTTCACCGAAAAGTACTGACGGTCACTGACCGGAGAAATATCAGAAACCATAATCCAAAGTTACCATTTCTCCGGAGTGGAAAAATATTAAGTTGAAAAGAGAATGAGTTTCAGTGTCTTTTCTTCTAGATTTGATTTGATTATATCCTTTTTATTGTTATTCAGCTGTTTCAGATTCTTTTTCGTCTGATGACACCGATCGAACCCATACAGTCACGAACTTCAATCTCAAACAGCAGAGATGTGACAACATCTGCACCTTTGCAAAAGCTTCCCAGCTTCACACACATCAGTATCGTTTTGAGAACAAAAGAAAGGGGTTTGGGTTGGTTTTCTCCAACCTTAAAGATGAAAACACTCTCAGAAAGGATCTCCATCCAGATGGTGAATTGAAAGATATCACATCAACCAAGAAAGCGCCGGAAGTGAAAAGAAATGTGGAAAGTGAAATTGTTGTCACCTTGTTTCTCAGAATCATGTTGTTTATTGTGGACGAAGGATTTGACAGACTGTCGCACTTGTGCGTTCTGTCACTGTTTACGCGACAGCAAGGGTTCCTTTTCGCTCTGATTGTGCGATTGGACAATCGTGCTGACTTTAGCGGATGGATGAGTTGGAAACAACGATGATCAAGAAATCATCTCGAAGAATGAGGGAGGGTCCCTTTCGCTGAGCTATTTTGTGTTTGTGCCATCTCAGTAAGCGAGTGCTGTGAAGCAGAATGGTGTATTTCTGTTGATAGCATCGTGTGTGTCCCGTGGAGAGGATTAAATTGGCAAGATTGTGTCGATCGTGGTGGAGGTGAGGGCAGGATCAGGAAACCAGAGAATGAGGTTTTCTCTTCGTTCTAGCAGTAAGGAGGACACTCCATTGATTGCTTGTACGCGATGTCGAAGCGGGAAATGGTGAGGTGCTCGCTTCTTTGGCTGAATGGGGACACAGACAGTGAGATTTAGTTTGCTTGAAGTTCGTCGGAAGGAGATATGATGCTGACGGTGGTGAGAATGGAGTGGGGGAGGGAGAGAGGGGAGTGAATTGAGAGGCGTTTCCATTTCGAATGTGATCTCGATCAGTCTGGTCTTCTCCTTGAAGATCATGTTAACTTTTCAGCGATATCTCTTTTTTGTTGGTGCCGTGTCGATGTGGTCGCTGTCGCCTCCCCTTCCGTCGTCGTTGAGCATCACTGAATCGCCACGGAGTGCAGCTTGGGGAGACACAACAACAGAACCCATCCACCATCCAGAATCGATTGTGGTGGATGGAGTGAATGGGAAGGACGAGTCGCTGTGCTGGGTGTCGGCAAGTGAGTGTGGATCGGTGAGTGGTTTGAGTGTTCGTCTTCCCGCACAATGTGAACGGTCGCTTTTGATGAAAACCGGAACGATGAGCGAATGCACTCCGCAGCATGCTGGAAACACAATCGAGATTGCTGGAGAAGGAAAGGCTCTGTCGATTCTGGAATCCTCTCAAGTAGATTCACTCCTTTCGATGTCGTCAGAAACTGTCTCGATTGAGGATGTTGGATTCACTCAGCATTCGTTGCTGTTGAGCAGATATCGTTTAGAATCACTGCTCATTCTTATTTAGAATGAATCAATAGAGAACCTTCCGAGATCTTTTCTGAAGAGAATTGAGAACAAAACAGAAAAAGTGATAAAGAATCATACCAAGTACCTTTGTTCCGCAGAATAGTACAAAACGAGGCGATGATGATCTGGACAGGCACAAGGATCATGAAAGTGAGACGAATCGTACAAATAAGTGAAAAAAGGCTATCACACGGCTTCAGTACACAAATCATGACATTACTAACTGATTTCTTGCCTGTTTCCCTTAAATATTAAGTATTGTATGGAGAGGTGAGATCTTCCCCTTTGAAAAATTGTCCACTGACACTGACCGCCACTTTCGGCCGGTCAGACAAGCCTAGTGATTTCGAAAAGAGCGACTTACTACTAAGTCATTTTTCCCTACTTCTTACTACTAAGTCATTTTTCCACGTCTTAAGACAACTCAAAGGGCCCGACAACCCTGCACCGAATAATCTTCGAAAAGTACATGAACGGTTCTGTTGCTGCTTTCCCAAGTGATTTATCGGAGCCTGAACGAGATTCGAGAAACCATTCACCTTTATGGAGAGAGAGACGGATGAACTTGGATTTCGTGTGACCGAACTCTCGCTCCCACATCAACGCTCACATTACACAATCAATCGGTTCCAATCTACGTTCGCACACCATTCTTTCGATTGAGTTTTGAATATCGTCAGAACTCATCGGATTTCACCGTCTCCTGGTTCGTGTCCTGGACGAGCTCGTTCCTGGATGCAGAAGCAAAGAAAGAAGCCCTGAAAGAACAGTCGGGATTCACACAGTTGAAGGAGAAGAAATTGAAAATGGGCTGCTGGATGATGCAAAGTTGGTAACGTGTCAATGAACAGCATCCTCGTCGTTCTCCAGATCCTCCTATCAGCTCAACATCAACATCAAACTGCCTCGTCCATCTTCACCTCACATGCCAACTCATTTCAGAAAAGTCAGAACAATGAAGAAAGTCATCGACCTCACGAAATCCATCTCGATGATGATTTGGTGATTTCCTCCACGATCCAGATTCGCTCTGAGGGAATCTCGTTGAAGGGTGATGACACAACGCTGATGTTCCCACCGCTCCGTGAAGTACACTCCGAATCTCTTCCTTCATCGCAAGTTTACCATCGAACAAGAATCGACGCAGCAACTTCCCGAAAACGGAACATGGGATCTGGAACAACATCGAATTTCATGTTTGATGTTTGGAATAGCACGTTTTCTGCGAGTGGAGTGCATGTGATCTGCGATTCGGACAACGATGGCTTCTGCTTGGTTTCGAGCTCCATTGTTCACTTTTCATCCAGTTCGATCACATCAAATAGACTCTCATCTCCATTCATGATAAAAATGTCTGATTGGACGAACGGGGGAGCGACAGTGGAGATTATTCTCTCATCGATCACTCACAACTCGAAGACTGACTTCCTGCCTCCTCTCAGCGGCCTTTTGCTCTCTTCGACATCACTACCCACCGAATGTCACAAAGACATTACTTCTGTCCCACCAAATCTGGAGACAAGAATCTCGATCTTTGGAACTGGTCTTCTCTTCGAATCGGGATCCTTCTCGTCAGGAACTGGTCCGCTCTTCTCGTTTGGCCTGACCGATCACGAATCGTCCCTGTCTGCCCTTCGGAACGATGTCGAAATGGAGACCAGTCTCTCCTCGTCGTCCTTCGTCAACATGACATCCACGCATTGCTGCTCGTCGACTGGTCAGCTGTTCGGGAGCGAAGTTTCGCAACGAGTGATCAGCTGTTCTCTCTCTCGCAGCTCGAACCACAACTCGGGGACGGGAATGCTGGACGCGAATGTGGGAGGGAATGTTGTTTGTGTGAACTCGTCTTTCTCGCACTGCATCCGCCAACCGAACGAAGCGAAAGAGTTCACAAACAAGAACATCACCCAAAGTATCATCGGTCGTCTGAACAACGTGCCATCCTCAGTCACTTCTGTCTCGTACACACTCTGCACATTCGACACGATGACAGTGGCTGTGGGAGTTAGTCTGTATGGTGGGGCCGCGATCTGCCTCTATAATCCTTCATCCCTTCTCACCGTTGTTCAGTGCTTCTTCCACAAATGCAGCTGTACTGGAAACGCAGACGATGGAGGAGCGATCTGTGTTGTCTACCAAGCTTCACTGAAACTCCCAGTCTCGATCTCTGATTCCTCATTCACCGAATGCACTGCTCTTGGAGGAGGGCATAGTTGTGGGGGAGCGGTGCTCATTCAACGCTCATCGTCGATCATCATCGAGAACAGCTTCTTTGAACACTGTGAAGCGGAGTTAGAGGGTGCGATGTATCTCCATTCTTCTCCAATCACCATCTCCAACTGTGCATACGTGTTGTGTAAAAATGACAAAAGAACAGGTGCTCTCGGGCTTTATGGCACTTTTTCAGTTCAGATGACATCTGTGATCTTCAGAGATTGTTCGTCGACAACAATGCCAGACGCAAGAGATGTTTGCTTCGAAAATCTGACATTGTCCCAGATCACATCGGAAATGATCAGATTCTGCGACTCGACATCCGGATCTCCGAACGTTTATTTCTTGAAGGAAAAGGTCTCAGACAGTTCTCTCGTTCCGCAGATCTCCTCAACCATCTCCATCACATCTCTGTCACTCGTCTTCGGTGAGACCCAAGCCGTCGTGACAGTCACAACAGAATCAGCGATCGAAGGCTCGATGGGCATCCTGCTGGATGGATCGAATGTGCCTCGACTCGTCCATGTTGTCTTCGGAAGCTCGTCCACTCCATCCTCGACAGCTCAAGCGACTGTCTCATCAGGAACGAATGGAATGCTGCCAAACGCGACTTATCTTCCTCGATCAGTCGCGGTTGTCGGACATATCGTCACACTCCTGTCATTTGTCAACAAGACAGAAACCACACTTCTCAACCCCAACACGACAGAGATCGTTGTTCGTGGAGAGGATCTGATGACAGGAAGTTATTGGATGGAAGTGTGGAGGGAGTCGACAAAATGGAATATCTCGCTGGAATGGGAAGATTCGACGACTCTGAAAGGAACAGCACCTCTCTACCCTTCCGACGCGGATGGAAGGCTGGATTGGTGGACAGAATTCGAAGTGAGGAGAGTTGTGTGGAAGGAAGGTGAACAAGCAGAAAAAGACGTGGCTTGTTATGGTCCGATCATATTCACAACACCCGTCGAACCAGCTCGGATTGAAGGAGTGGATTGTGATCTGAATGGAGCTCGAAGCATGGCTGTGGTGGAGTTGGAAGGAAGTAAATTGGTGTCTCTCGGACAGACAGTGGTGCTGTTGGGAGATTCTGGGGAAATCTCATCGTCTGGCCCGATCTTCGATGTGACATCGACTCAATGCTTTGTGAGCTTCTTGATTGGAGCAGAGGAGGACAGCACTCATGTGATTTTTGGAGGAAGGTACACAATTGTATCAGTTGGATCGGGTGACGATGAGATTGTCGTGAATGGGAATCTCTTCGTGGACATTCCTCTTGCTCCCACAATCACGAAGATCGTTGTTCCTGTGTCGACGTCGTCGTCGTCGTTCGTACTGTCAGTTGAAGGAACAGAACTTCCTTCTGGGTCGTCGTTTGAGGTGGTTCTGAACTCATCTCATTCGATCAGTGTGACATTCTCTTCCGACTCAGCTGGAACATCCGGATCGATTGACATTGGGGGAGCAGAACAGTTGAAATACGAGACACAATACACTCTCTCGTCTGTGACTCGGAAAGTGGATGGGAAGGAAGACGAACTAATTTTTTTCTCAGTTACTTCGTTCAAGACTCCTTCTGGACCGACTCTTTCCTCACTTTCATGCTCACTCGATCCGTCTGACGCAGATTTCTTCGTCCTCTCGCTGACCACCTCTCTGATGCCAGCGGAAGACTTCATGCTTGTCGTGACGAACACTGAATCCTCATCAGATATTGTGTCGATGACCGTTCCCTCGGCGTCGCTGGGATCTGGGTCATTTCGAGTTGAGGTGTACAACAAATCGGACTCTCTGCGATACGACTCGAGCTATTCAGTCTCTTCGATGACGAGCTCTGGCTCGTCAGTTGTGGCAGTTGTGTCTGCACCGGCATTTGTCACGCCAGGCTCGCCTGCTCGGATTGTGAAAGTGGAAAGTGAATTGGAAGGAGAATCAGAGAAATCGGCGATTGTGAAGATTTCTGGAGTCTCTTTGGTGGGAGGCAAGACTTACTCTCTCTCGCTCTCCCAAATCATCTCTGAACACCAGATGGGTGATGAGGAGGTGGAGATCAGCGGAACATTGAGTGGAGATTTGGACTCGACATCTCACACTCTGACATTTCTGATCTTCGACAATCCTGACTCTCCTCTCTCGTATGACTGTTCGTATCGTGTGACTCGCTTCACTGTGCCAGGAATGCCGTCGAAAGTGAATCAAAATGTGAATTTCTCTATTCCTGATGAACCGCCTCGAATATTGTCGATTGAGACGAAGAAATTGAACAAAGATCGAACGAAGATGGAAGTTGTGATGATCGGCCGAGCACTGAAATCTGGATTGGGGAAAGTTGGTTTGTTGGGCGAAGATGGCATCATCGACTCTGTGAATGAAGTGATTGTGATGAATGAGACTCACTGCACAGTTGACTTTTTTGCCGGAGAGGAAGAGGGAGAAGACACAGCCAAATTTGGGGAAGAATACACTCTGCTTCGTTCAGCATCATCAACCAGTGGATTTCATGTTGAGCCCATCTCAGTGACCGTTCCCTGTCCTCCAAAAGTGACGAAGATGGACTTCTCATTCTCCAACTCACTCAACACAACCAGCCGAGTGTCGCTTTTTGGAACAGACCTCGTTGTTGGAAGTCTCGTTCGTGTGACTCTGAATTCGTCTCTCTCGTTCTCCGCCTCGATCACCTCCGAAACAGAAGGGCAGTCGGAAGAACTGCGGATTGGGTGGTCGGACTCGCTTCAGTACGACACGAAATACGCGATCAGCTCGATGACTGCACTGGATGAGGAAGGATCCACATTGTTTGGCGATGAGGTTTCCGACACAACTGGATTGTCACCAACAGAGTTGTTCATCTTCAGCGATTCTGGGTCGTCGTGCGATGGGAGTGTGTTCTGTGGGGAGCGTTCTCGCGCTTGTGCGTCGATTGGAGTTGGATGGAGGATTGTGGAAGGAGTTGGGATTGGTCGAGTGAGTTTTGGGATCATCGACTCGTCGTCTCTGTGGAGTGGGATTGTGGTTGATTGTGGGATGCATGTTCTGGTGACGAATGGAAGCCAGACTGAGCCGACTCTTCGCATTCCTTCATCTTCAACTTGGTCGAACGAAGACAACACAGCGCTGATTGTTGTTCGCGAGTCATTCTTCGAGATTCGTCATGTGAATGTTGTGATTGATTCTCAACCATCGTCGTTCAGTCTCGTCTCTTCGACAGACTCGACAATCGTTTTGAAGGACGCATCTCTACATGGAACAGCTCAACTGTCTTCATCAAGCGACGAAGATGTTTGCACCTGGTCAACTGGAGTTCTCATTCTGGAGAACAGCATCACGACGATCCAATCCACTCCCCTCACTCAACTGTCACAAGGAGCGATTAAAATGAAGAATGGTTCACTGACTCTGATTTCGCCGACTTTCTAGTACAATTCACCGAACTATTCTTCTTTCCCATCACTTCGACGGAACATCCGCTGTTCGGAGGGAGGAACAATCGAGATTGATGGAAGGATGAATGGGAATGGGTCGAACGATCACCCATCGGCGTGGATCTCTTCCGACGATTGCACGATCACTGGAGATGAAGGAATTGCGAGAGCTCCTTTCTTCGTCCCATCGCTCAACACAGAACAGACATCGGTGAAGCAGACATCAGACAAGATTACGATCTCGCTTGTTGGGACACTGTTGATTCCGTGTGGACTTGGAATTGAGATTCGAGAATGGGATGAGAAAGCGAAGGAATATGGGAAGAGTGCGATCGCAGACCTGACCGAACTGAACACGACAGCGTTGACAGAAACAGGAGGATCTGTTGAACTTGTTGTGTCAGATTTGAAGAAAGAACTGGATTGGTCGTTGGAATGGCGAGGTCGGGTGTGTTTTGGGAAGAACGAGACGACTTCGAATGAGTTTGTTGTGAAAGTGAGTTCAGCGACAGCGAAGAAAGCGGAGGCGCTCGACACAGTTCGAAAGACACTTCCTTGGCTGATTCCTTTGGTTGTGGTTGTGTTTTGTGTGTTTGTGATTGTTGTGATTGTTGTTTGCTGTCGAATGCATCGCAAGAAGAACGAAGCCAAAAGTGCGAAAGTGAAGACAGAAGAGTTGGATGAACAGGAAGTGGGTGAGAAAGACGAGTCGATGGATATTGAGAGGATGGATGGTCTGAATGGAGATCGGATTGTGGCGATCCGAGCGAAGAACACGAACGACATCATCCATCCCAACATGCCCACAACGATCGGGACGTGGCAGCTGGGTCGTTCGGTCGATATGAGGGAAGACCATCCGAACGGTGATGAGCCACAATTGATTGAACTTCGAGACACTGTTCGGTGTGATGGGATGAAGACAGAAGTGGTGAGTGTGACGACGAACGACACTCTGTTCAACAGACTTCACCGCCAGCCGGAAAGACCGCTGGACAAGCCGCGACTGGTTCAGATGCTGACACGTGGTCTGGCTCAGCTTGCTCGACAGAATCCGCACATGCCGCTGCTGACTCGACTGTCGCCGTTGTGGGTGTTTCTGGACAGTGACGACACTCCGCTGTTCCAAGTGAAGGAAGTTGCGAAAGAGGCTGAGCCAAAAGTGGAAGCATCGGCGGAGTTTTTTCGTGAATCGTATTTGGCCTCGCTGAGCAACCACACTCTCTCGTCAGATGATCATGGACAGGATGGCTCAATGAACAAGAATTCATTGATCATGGATTCGGCACTCCCGACAAAATTGGTGAAACACGACGAAGGAGCGCGATGGATGGCGCCAGAAGTGGTGGAGAAGAAAGGAGATGTGAACGAGTCGAAAGCGGCAGTTTTTAGTCTTGGCCTTATCTTGTGGGAAATCGAGACTGGTTGTGTTCCGTTCGCTGAGCAGGATGGAGTGAATGCTCAGCGTCAAGTTGGAAGTGGGACGCTTCCAGGGATGGAGACGTGGACAGAGGAATGGAAAGTGAGTCTGATCGGAACGTGTCTGAATTTGTCACCGTCGGACCGACCGACATTGGAGTGGATTGTGGAACATGTGAACTCGGAGTTGGGTGATGGGAAGGGCGGGACTGGCCAAGAACCGCATGGAATGGAATCATAACCATCAATCTTTCGTTCGACTCATCTCGCGATGTCTTGTTTTCCTCCCCACATTCTCGACATTTGGTTATTTCAAAATCACTTCACTATTTTTGAGCTGACCAAACCGTCCACACATCCTCACCAGCATCAACCCTCACACGTCACACTCGCTCGATCCTCTCGTTCGATCACACTTTAGTCATACTTCACTCAGATACGTTTGGATGCTGGCATTGTCGTGAATACGCACCTTGCTGTGTTCACAGTCAGCATAGACCTCTTCATTCACACTATTCAACCAGTCCATTCACCATCTTTGCAGTGGTCTTCATTGTTTTCTGATGTGCTCTGTTTCTTCAGGATTTGAGATGTCTTTCTTCGTGTTTCCAAGTTGTTCTTTGCTTCGAATTGACACTAATCGGAATTTGTTTCCTTTTTCTGACTTCTCCCACTCTCACAACATCACTCTCCTCGCATGTCTTCCACTTCCTCTCACATCGGCCACATCGTTTCATTTCATGTCTATTTCTCATCTCACCCTCAACTCCCTTTAAATTCGCTTCACTCCTCATCCTTTCTTTGTTTCGTTCCAGTCTCTGTTCTTTTTTGAGGAAATCATTGGTCGATTGGTGTATTATACTGCCCGACACGACAACTTGATCCGGCTGTAAAACGGTTGTATTTTTCTGAATAGAGAGACAATGTGTTTCAATTTTCTATCAATGATAATTGAGAGAGTTAGACACAGTTTGATTAAAAATGAGAAGACAAAAAATTCTGTGTGACGTGAAAACTGTAAAATAAAAAAAATGATGGACATGCTCCTCACGACATGACACGTGATTCGCTTCATCCTGCTCGATTCCTCTAACTTTAAATTGTTTTAACTTTGTGAGAGGAACACTCGAGGAGTCAATCACTGAATGAGAGAACGGTGTTTTCATTACTTTCTAATGGGATCGAGTTCTCACCTCGCACGATTTTTATACAAAGTTAGTCTCTTGTGACGTAATTCGCATAGTTTTCAAAAAGAATTGAAACAAGCGTTCACGAAATGTGTTTGATGAGGTTAAAGTCGGTAAAGAGTGTTTGAAGGTATTTCTGACCGATATTGACATGTTTGATTCTTGGAAGTTTTATCTTTTTTCTTGTTTCAACTAACACAATCACTGAGAAGGACCCGTGAGTGGTGGTGAGGGTCCATCTTTCCCTCAGTGCGAAATGTGATGAAGGATCACGGCATTGTTTTCCGTCAATGATCTCTTCCGTCACGACAAGTTTTCAGTTTCAACTAATCCCAGTACATCACCAAATCCCAAGTTTGCTGGGATGATCACTCAACCCAGATTCTCAGCGTGGTGTGTCTTTTATCCTTATGACTTCTTGAATTTCTCTAGTCATCTCTCACACAGATTCTTCACATCGCCAAACTGACAAAGCTCTCGAAAGAAACATTTTGAAAGAGTCTCATTTCCATAGACGCAGCGATTTTGAAAATGACGGAGAAGAATGCGAGGAACTCTGTGCGATTTGTGAAGACCAATTCGATACCCTTTGACGAATCGTTGGAAGAAACAGTGTGATTTTTTGATTTTGATGTCTCTCTTTCGATGAACAGCTGAACTGTATGAGACGTTTTTGAATCCAATTCGAACAGTATGCAAAGTCTTGATGGTTTCGTGCTGTGGCTGGCCTTTTCATTTCACGACTAACTGTTAATCGTCGGTGTTCGGCGCATCGGTGTCCTTGGATGCTGCATTGACAGAGACATGGAGCGAACGAGTTGACATGTGTCTTCCTTTTCCTTTTCTTCATTCAATCTGCTACTATCTTTCACTAGACATTCACCATCTGGGATCCATTCAGGAGTGATATCGGATGTGAATCACGTGTCATGTCGTTCGGAGTATGTCCCCATACAGTAGCATTTCATGTCATTCTCTCTTATTTTTCACTGTTGATCTTCCAAAAAAATCACAGAGACGTATAACTCAAGACAGTTGATGGGAGAGAAAAAGGAACTCTCAACTCTCACTTGTTCTATCAAAAAGCAAAAATTACAGCCGGATCAGGTCGTCGTGTCGGGCAGTATAGATGGTCGGAAAGGCCGAAGTTTTTGATTTTTTCGAAACAAATAAAGGAAATGACTGAAAGGTGTGTGCTGAACAACGAGAAACATAGAAAACAAAAAGAGTGTCAGTGGGAGAAGAGAAGCCATTGTCCAGGTCGTGAGAAAATAACGATGTCTGGTGGGTAAAAGAGCAAGAAGAGTGCACAAATCGCTTGGAAAGCGGGATATTTGAGAAGAAACGGGCCTAGACGGCGCCAGGCAGCGCCCCTCTCGAACCCGCCGCACGAGTTTCGGAAAGTGAACATGTACCTCAATGCGTGTTCTAAAATCAGGTGAAATTATTGAAAAGATAGAAAACCAATCTTCGAAGATATACTACTTTCTTTCCATCTGAAGAACAGTACCTCTCATGATCCAGCCATGTGACAGTGTGAGAGGGTGAAATTACCATACTGTGTACCCTAAAAAGTGGGGAAAATAAGAAAAAAGAGGAAGAAACGAACAATAAGCATATGTCGTGTCCTCTCCATCGGAAACACAACGATCATCATGATATTCGCTGTGTGGACTAGGCGAGGGATCCTCCTGTTTTCCATCAACGGTGTCGACATCAACCGAATCATCTCTCACAATCTGTTCCAGTTGAGCCGTGGAATCACTTCTTTAGGGGTCTTCCCCAAATGATTGAGTGTTGGACGATACACTGTTGAAAGAGATTGGAAATAGCGGAAGAATGAAGCAAACTTTTCTGAAGGTGGGTCGTTCCGTTGTCTGTTTATGTCGAATCTTTTACATATTTCTGCATTGGCTACAGTTCTGGTGAAGATGCAGATGCTCGACAAGAGAACGCAATGGCTGTCCCGGTCCTGAGTGTTTGGTGGACTTTCCGTGCGTTCGATCTCCAAGTTACTGGTCTAATTTACGCTCCCTTGAACATTGAGTTGTGGTGTATCCATGTTCCCATGTTGATCAAGTTGTGAATCGTTCCCTCCAATCGATTCTTTTTCCTGTGAGTGGCGGTTGGACTTCTCTTCCTCTTCTTCAAGATATTGGACGAGTTAGATATTTTCATCTTCACCTTGACGCCATCATGCCTTCCTTGCTTCTGATCCGGCGGGGGTTTTGAAATCATAGATCATCAGATCGTTTGGCAGTGGTGAGTTTGTTTCTGAGGGAGATGTTGGTAATGACAAAACCAAGTGTCCATACAGAGGAGGATAACAAGATGATGGTGATAGCACAGAAGCAATTTGACGTATTCGATAATTTTGGTTTTGATCGTCATGTTCGTCGCGCATGTCGCTGCCCAGAACGCTCAAGAAGCCGAGCACCAGATTATACAGTGTTTTTCTCCTTTCACAACCTTCGTACAACACAGTACTTATTTCTTTCGGAAAAACAG
The DNA here is from genome assembly GCA_033064195.1 of Blattamonas nauphoetae. NCBI lineage: Eukaryota > Preaxostyla > Oxymonadida > Blattamonas > Blattamonas nauphoetae. The sequence continues at coordinate 35,199 of JARBJD010000424.1, forward strand.
AGAATCTATTTTGAAAAAATGTTGAGCTCCGGAGATCCCCACAAACTTCGGGGTTTCACACCGACTAATGGAGATGTGAAGCCATCGAATATTCTGATTGGACGTGATGGAACAGCGAAGCTCGGTTTGTCGCTGGATACTTTTGATCATCATTGTCCTCCATGCTCTCTCCCATCCCAAATGTTCTGTTTCTTCATTTTCTGTTTTATTGTTTCAGGGGACTTTGGAGGAGTGGTTGGAGTTGGGACTCAAAAGACGTCGAATTCGGCGGAGTGTGGGACGATGCAGTTCTGGGCACCAGAAATGTTTAAAGTTGGAGGGAATGTTGTTCATGGGTCGCTCGCAGGAGAAATGTAGGCGTTTGGGCTGATTGTGCTACAATTGCTGACTGGGCAGGAGTGGATTTCGGGAACGAATGCAGTGGAGATTGCGGAAAGTGCGAAGCGATTTGATGTTCAGGTGGTGTGCCAAAGAGCGAAAATTCAAAAATCTGTCGAAGCTCTGCTGTGTTTTCTTTTGACCAAAGTGTGATTTCCTCCTTTTCTTCTCTCTCTTTACTCGTTCATCCATTTTGACTTTTTTCTATTTTGGCATGGACGTTCAGAACCCACAGGAGCGACTGTTGTCAGCTGAGCTGATTCGGTCTGGTCGACTTGGTTCGATTGTGGGAGTTGAAACACCACTCTCGCAGTTCATCCGCGAAGAACTGCATACAGTCGGTCGGACTGTTTAGTAATTTGTAACTCGTCACATCAAACGTGCCACTGTAGAATTCTTTGTTTTCACGAAAATGAAAAAAGTGTCAAACCTCCGTCTAAGTCGTGTGTCGGTATTCGATGTTCTTTCAAAAAGATCATTCAGAATTTCATAGAACATTTCATACATCGTTGTTTTGCTCATTCATCACCTGTCTTTGTCATCGTGCTCTGAGAGAATGAGGAGAGTACTCAATTGGAAAAAATGAGACAATATTGGACGATACCGTGTCAACGTATTGTTGACCTATTGTGCTGTGCGCATTCAATGGTCTCATGCAATCAGCTTGCGAAAAACGACGAATCAGTCGAGGAGGAGAAAAATGGTCTACTTTCGTTGAATCTGAAACTGGAGTGCTAGACACGATAAAAGAGGACTAGATAAGAGATATATCCTGAAATCAAACCTAAATTGTTGATAGAGAGTCTACAATAGCACATCGTTTGACGATCCAATCAACACAATCATCTGATTTCCTGAGACTCGATTCAATGCTGATCATCCGAATTGAGAGTTCTTCAATGATTGTTTGTTAAAGTGTGATGAATCTGTCCAATATCCACTAATTTTGATTTCACTCCTTGTCTCAATCTTGGAATCTACACTTTCAAATTGTATGTCGAATTAGTAAATTGTTTAAAGTCTCAAACTAAATCTGTTATTTGGATGATAAAAGACATCGTCCTCGTAGTCAAACAGGAGTTGACAAAGAGTTGTGATTCAAATCCCGTTCTAACTAGTGGATGGGATAACACCAATATATAGGCCTCAGGTTGAGAAAGTTACACAGGAAAGCTGACAAAGAGAGGGATACCTTGAGATTTCAACCTTGCTAATGAATATCAGTGTGTTGATTGGGTTGTCAAACGATGTGCTATTGTAGACTCTCTATCAACAATTTAGGTTTGATTTCAGGATATATCTCTTATCTAGTCCTCTTTTATCGTGTCTAGCACTCCAGTTTCAGATTCAACGAAAGTAGACCATTTTTCTCCTCCTCGACTGATTCGTCGTTTTTCGCAAGCTGATTGCATGAGACCATTGAATGCGCACAGCACAATAGGTCAACAATACGTTGACACGGTATCGTCCAATATTGTCTCATTTTTTCCAATTGAGTACTCTCCTCATTCTCTCAGAGCACGATGACAAAGACAGGTGATGAATGAGCAAAACAACGATGTATGAAATGTTCTATGAAATTCTGAATGATCTTTTTGAAAGAACATCGAATACCGACACACGACTTAGACGGAGGTTTGACACTTTTTTCATTTTCGTGAAAACAAAGAATTCTACAGTGGCACGTTTGATGTGACGAGTTACAAATTACTCAACAGTCCGACCGACTGTAGCACAAAGCGGACAGTTGACCAACTGAAGACAGAGAAGGAACAGATGCAAGTACAACTCCGTGAGAAAGACAAGGAGATCAAGGAGAAGGACAAACTGCTTCAAGTGAAGGATGAGACGATTCCTGAACTGACAAAGGAGCTGGGAGAGTTTATCGCGATGGAAAAGAGGCTGAGTGACAAGCCGAGTACATCACATTCGAAAGTGGTGGCAGTGGAGGTTCATGGTTAAGTATAGGCGCAGATCCGATTTTCGCTACACGCAGATCTGAAAAATCGGATACGCGCAGATCCAAATGGATACACGCAGATCTGTTTTTGTTTTTGTTCTTTTCGAATAAATATCTCTTATTTGTCTCTGAAAACTTCAATACTGCTTCAGTTTCTCTTAACAAGCTTTATGAAGAACATATTGAGTGAAAATAGTTGATGAAGTTAGCAGAGTGGTTCGTTAAAGGAATGGTGGTCGGAGATTTCCATTTAAAGATGTGTTTGTGGAGGAGATATCGAAAATTCTGGTCGTGTTCCATGGTGATATTCATATGCTCGGTGATAGTGATGATGAAGAAGGGATGCAGAGGATTTGTGGCTTCGAAAGTGGAGATGTCAACGTGGGCAATAGAGCGACTTTTGTTGGATGATGAAGATCCAAAAGAGGGGAGTGGTGGACTGAACGGTTGTTTGGGTTATTTTGAGAGGAGACAGGGGGGTTGAGTGATGAGGTGGGTGGATCGTAACTTCGTCGTCGTGGAGAGGGAGATTGGTGATGGTGTAACTGTTTTCGAACATATAAAGAGTTGTCAGCTTTGACTAATATTGTCTGATCAGAATTTCTGTGGAATAAATCCTCTTGTTCGTGATCACTGAAGCGGCGTCTGGATTAAATGCCTGGAGGAATAATATGGTTCCGTCCTTCTCTGAATGGCAGCCAGAGAATGAATGAGAGGAAAGACTGATGGAATGATCTTTCCTCTCAAGGAAGTTTTGAGATTGACGAGAATTGTGGACAGTTTGAAATGTGATTGAGGAGATCGTAATATTTGGAATGTCTGCAGGATCATAGTTTGGACCCATCAGTAGATCCGGATGTCTTGGCAACAATTATGGGAGAAGGTTCTGATTTGGGTGAGATAACAATACACGAAGAGAGTGATGGAACATGATGAGTTGATGAGACAGTGTTGAAGGAATCTCAATAAAACCCACCGAAAGTGCATCCAATGAAGGAGAGAGACTAAAGATCGTGCTGTTGATTCTTTGGACGGTTTCCAAGAGTTGAAATGGCTCTTCAGTGTTGGGTGTGGTTCTGTCTGAACTGACAATTGATGAGTGTTGCTGAAGAAGTCCTACTCCGAATAGATCTCTATATGGGTGAACTCGAACAGAAAACAAACACAGATGCGTTGATTTGATGATATGGAAGATAGTCGGGATGAGTCACAGAATAACATGAGGTCTGATCCTTGAGCAAGAAAAAGAGTAAACATGGTCGATATGTTATAAGGACAGCCCCAACAACCAAATATCGAGTTCAGATTTAGTTTAGAAACGACAGATTGAATTTGGGTATTGGACTGATCAGCATTCTCATTTGACAACGTGACGAATTCCGATTTGTGAAAATGAATGTGAGAGAATGAATGAATTGTGAGCTGTCCAAGCGAAAAAATCATGAATTGGGAAGGTGTGACACGAAACAATGGATGATCCTTTCAGATCTGCACGTATCCATTTGGATCTGCGCGTATCCAAAAAAATGGATCTGCGCGTAGCGAAAATCGGATCTGCGCCTATACTTAACCGAGGTTCATCCTGAGAATGCGATGACAGTCTGGGATCCAACTTACTGTCGGATGGAAGGACGACGAATCATAAGTCTCGTGAGTACATCGAAGTCGTGTTTCTCGGACGAAATCACGCGGGGAGTGTGGAGATTATCGATTCAATGCGACAAATACGATTGGCACTGTGTGATCTCATTAATTTCCACCTTTTCAGACTTTGTTGTGATCGACTCGTCCCAACTCGAACAATCCAAAAACATCCAGTCATATCTCTCAGTCCTGGTCTTCAGAGTTTTGGTTGAACGGCGGAAAGTTGTATCAAAATGGGAAGGAAATCGCAAATGGAAATCAAGTCTCAAAAGAAAACTTAGTTTTGACGTTTGAATTGGACATGAACAGACATACCCTCGTTCTGTTAGTGGACGGCCAGAGACAACCACAGTCACTCGCCAACATCCCGCAGAAGGTCAGGTTCGCGTTGTACATCCATTTCAAAGACAGATATGCTGACATTTTGAGTTTTGATAAGGTTTCTACTCAGAAGTAATGGTTCTCATTCATGTCATTTCATTCCCGAATGTTGTTTCAACATGTCTGTCGAATTGTTCAATTGATCGACGCAAACTGCCTTCCTTTCGTCCAAACTTTCTTCTCAAACATACTTCAGTTTGTCGCAGACGAGTGCAATCAGCAGACACGCAACAAGCGGAACCAGCCAGCTCAGCAGCGACTTCATTTCTGGTGACATCGCTTTCTTGTCTTTCGGATCTTCAGGTTCTGGCTCTGTCGGCTCTTCGGGAGAAACATACAGCGATTTCGGGATGTGGAATGTGATCGTCTCGTTCATCCGCACAAACGGCGACTCTGATTCTGGATCTCGAACAATCGATTTGATTGTGTATGTTGTGTTGTGTGTCAGCAGCTTCCCATCTCCAATCAGGGTATGTATAGAGACAGATCTGATTTTGTATACGCACAGATCTAAATTTGGTATACACACAGATCTGTCGGATATACACAGATCTCGTCAGGGCAGATCCAACCACTGTCCTGACCATATTTCATTTTTTTTGATCACTCGGTTTCCTTATTTTCGCCAAATGTTCACGAAACTCTGGTCGCAGACTGTTTCTCCCTCTCATCCACTCCCTCCGCTCGTCCAATTCAGCCCAACAAACCAAACGCAACAAATTCCACGATTTTGTTCTTCAGACGAACTTCACACTCTTCAGATGTTTGTTAAAAAATACTACACACTCTACCCGAATCAAATAAGGAATATATTTTCCATCTCTGAAGTGGGATTGTTCTGTACTCACTGTATCTCTGTGCATGGACGCTTTGGTACTCGGCACAAAACGTACATTTCTCAGCCTGCCAAAAACATTTCGTGGTCGGATTTTATGCGGCATTGCATGTCAGTTCAACACAGAACCAGTTTTTCCGACAGTGAGTTGGTATGTAGTGATACTGATCAAGAAATGGTCGCCTGTCCGGAGGAGTTCAAGAATGTTATCTACCAAAACAGAATCGCCGCTGCTTCGTACATTGCCTCGTCTATTCTTCCAGCAACAAGATTTCCTTCTCTTTGTCAACTTCTCGACTCCCGGACGAATGTCCCACAAATTTTTTCATCAGCTCTGACCAGTCCAAGGGTATACTGGCATGTGGTCGATAAATGGTGTTCTTCACAGACTACTCGACTTCAAATTTACCTAACATCCAATTTTCCATTCAGCTTTCTGCTTGATGGAACCACCGACAGCACAGGAACGAAACAAATCGCTTGTCACCTTCGTGTATTGAATGACAACAATCAACCATTTTCTATGCTACTATCAATTCGCCCACTATTGAAAGAAGCAGATGGAAGAGCTCACTTCGATTTGGTTAACAGTCTTTTCGATGAGTTCGATCTTCCCGCAAACTCATTAGTTGGAATCGGAACTGATGGCGAATCTACTATGACTGGGTTGGGAAATGGTCTCTGGGGCCGTCTCCTCAATCAATGGTCCTACATAATCCCTCTTCATTGTTCGTCTCACCGTCTCCAACTCGTGCTCATTCACACACTCTCTGTGGCTCCTCTCTCTGTCATACAGAGACTTCTAACGTCGTATCATTCTTTTGCCGTACATATCAACCGATCACAATCTCGAAAACAACATCTCGGTGAAATTCAAGCCCAAAATGGAGGTGACAAACAATTGATCCCATATTCTGTTGCTACTCGCTGGTTCACCCTCTACATAACAGCTTCTACCGTGTTGAAGCACTTTCAATCATTATTCGACCTCACTCGCCTTGCAACCGATCCCCAAACACGTCAATTTGCTCATTGCTTTGGACCTGCCTCATATCTTCGCCTTTTTTTAACTGTTCTGATCTTCAAACCTGGTTATCTCCTCTGCAAAGCTCTGCAGTCGGCCGACCTCAATTTCGTTTCAGTCGATTCCCTTCTTCAACATACCAGAGAATCCATACATTCACACATCGATCCATATCTTCTTATTAGCGATGCCATTGATTCTCTCTCTTCACAAAAGTATCTTCCACCTCTTCACAAAGAGGAGTATATTACGATTTACCATGAATTGGAGGTTCTCATTAGGTCATTTACCTCATTTTTTGACCGGTATTTTCCAGCAGCTGGATTAACGTCTCTGATATGTGGATTCGCGCCAATACGCTGTCTCAGCCTCGAAAATCATTTCGAAAAGCGAAACACTTCACTCCTCCTCTGCGACATCATCGACCAAGGACGACCGACGCCACTCTTTCCCGACGGCCCATCAATCCATTATTATCTCAACTTCTGTACAAAGTATCCTGATCTTAATCGATACTCATCAATGAAGTGCTTATCATCATTCCTCTCTGAATCCTCATCAATAGCCCCGCCCCAAACCAAATTATTCCTTCGAGTTCTTCTTGTGCTACCATGGACGACATGTGATGTTGAAAGGACGTTCAGCCACCTACGGAGACAAAAGGATGATCTAAGGAACGCCATTTCCGACCAACGTGTAGAGTCACGACTTCTACTCCAGAATACCCAACCTCATATTTTGAGTGCTGAACCCTTGACAACAGAAACTGCAGACCTTCGTAAAAAATTCCCTATCGTCCGAAAAAAAACTCTTCTACAAACTACTTCAGGTGAAACTCATTTTTTACGAGACGATCCAACTGAACCGACTGCTCTTTCAATGTTGAACAGCTTTCAATCCACATTGGGTAAGGCGGAATAACAACCATTGTCACGACTTTGTTCATTTGTTGATTGACGCTTCCATTATTTTGAAACATTAGAATTCGTTATTTGCCACAAATTTTTCGACATGAATGTGAAGAATCAAAAAAATGAATGACTAAGCACAATAATTCAAGAACGATCCCTTCATCCTATGAATTATCCCAATGCGGAAACAATCATGTTTCGATGGTCGATCAAACAACACCTGCGAATGAAAAATGAGATCGAATGTGGGGACGCTCGTGTTGCGTCTCAAAGTCGATTCGGAACAACATAACATGGGTAACCGTCCTCATCTATCTTGATGTACATTCAGTCGTATCCGAAGAAGGGTATGGTTGACTTTACTTGCTTTATTTGTCTGATTGATTCGTATTCCAGCGGAACTATTGATTCGCTGATTGAACCGGCGTGTCGAATCGACAGGATTGGAAATATTCAGTGTTAGACTTCTGAACTGTTTGCTGCCGACTTTTCCTCATTGGATAAGGAGATATCGCGAGTTGGTCAGACCTCCCCCCAATCGAGTTGTGGAATGAAGAATGAAAAAAAAGCACTGAACGGCAAATGTGATGTGAAGAGATTTCAACTTTGACCACAGTTGAGATCACGCATACGCAGTGGAAAGAATTCTGAATGTGACAGAGAAAAGACGAAATATGGTCAGGACAGTGGTTGGATCTGCCTTGGATCTCGTCCATGGAGCACGTATAATGTTTTGTTCTCACTAAGTTGTTTGGAAAAAGTGGAAAAATAATTGGTTTATTGAGAAATTGTGGTGGAAAAGTGAAAAAAGCAACGAAGCATCGTCCCCGATATGGACAAGGAAATTATGGTCTCTCCTGATCATCTTTCTCGACTCTGGTGACTTTTCACAATAACCTATCAGTCTCAAATGCATCAAACTCCTACAGGCCTCGAAATACAATTCTCAATAAGTCGACAATCACTTCTCTTCCAAGTTTGATCCTCAATTGTTTCATGACGCCCCAGATCTGATTCTACTCATCATATATGACTTTAATGAATGTTTTAAACAATTTCGATGCCTTCTAAGTCGTGCCACGTTCATTATTGCGACAAGAATCAATTAGTGATCAGATCTCCAACATCTCGCTCGCGATGACAGGATCTGTGGGAATATGGAGGCCGTTTGAGGAATCACGTTTGGAGACGACATTAAAGATGGGTGGATGGACAAGAAACTTGGCTGGGCGGACTAAACAACGAAAACTGCTGGCAGTGCGAGTGTCAAACAAGATGGGAGCAATTGTCGGACGGAAAGAGGAACAACCCCCAATGAACCTTTTCAACCCCAATGAAAACAAGGAGACTTCTCTGAGTTGGCTGTTCGAAGACTCACCGGCGCATCTGATCCATATCTTCCCAAAGAAGGATCCCGAACGAATCTGGCAAGAACTTGAAAGACATTTCAACCCACAATTCCACACTGATTCTCAAGCTGCTACTCATTGATCTCTGTTGACTTCGTCCGTTTTTGTTGTTGCTGTGAGTGCAGGAGAAGAAGACAAAGAAACCGGCCTCATCAAAACTGAACTGATGTGAATAAGCGAGAAAATGCCAGCTGTAATTGAAGATGGAATTAAACTGACGTCATTGAACGATGTTTTCGTCCACGAGACTAAAGAAGAAAAGACAGTCTCTCAAAACAATATGATCAAGTCAAGACGCATTTCTACGCAATTTGAACTGGAATCAACATTCTTCGTGATTATGAAAACAAACAATGGACAAGTGAACGTCAGATGAACGCCGCAACGTCTTCATCATCAATTTCATACTTCACGCACTTAACAGCCTTTCCTCCTAATCCGAGATCCCAGGATCTGTTCAGCGACTCCCTCTTCCTCCTGTTCCTCAAGTCGCCTCTGCTGCACTACCTCCACGCAGTCCTCTCCGTCTCGCTGCTACACCCACTCGGACCAAATGAACGCTCGCTCATCGAACAGTTTGTGGACGAGGACGGCGTCATCATTCTGCACCGATTGTACTACATCGTGTTCTCCCCGCTGCTCGTCGGGTATTTGGACGTTCTGACGCAGCGTCAGATAAATTCGGACATCCTCAAGACACCCTTCTCGCAGCAATTCCTCGCCAGCTTCACATCGACACTCTTCCACATCCTCTCCTTCATCATGCTCTCCTTCGAGAACCTCACTAAGCAGCAGTCACTCTCGTCCTCGAAGGGGCACAAATCGGCAGGCCAGCTGAGGAAGGAATTCAAGTCCAAGTTTGATCTTCCGAACGTCTTCAAGAGCCCGACGAACAGCCACCAGACTCAGTCAGCTTCAGAATTCTTCACTCTTGTTGACGACAGCTATCTCCTCCTTCTGAAAGAGAACGACCAGAAAGCTGAACTAGCACGTGTTCTCTCGCCGACTACTCGGACCAGTCTAACAGCAAGCCCGCCACTGCGACTGTTCAATCCGCGCCCGTACAGGTAGACTTGTTCTGAAATGAAGAAGAATAGTTCTGAAATGAAGAAGAATAGTTCAGAAATGAAAATGATTGTTCAGAAATGAAGAGGAATTGTTCAGAAGTGAAAATGATTGTTCAGAAATGAAGAGGAATAGTTCAGAAATGAAAATGATTGTTCAGAAATGAAGAAGAATTGTTCAGAATTGAAAAATGATTGTTCAGAAATGAAGAAGAATAATTCAGAAATGAAAACAAGTCAGGAATCTCCATGCAACCACTGAGAAAAGGTTCTCGGATGTACTGACGTTGCTCCTACATTCCACTAAATACAAATTCAACGAACAGATCACGAAGAAATATCTCAAATTCGAATGTCAAAGATCAAAGAGTGAGAGAAAATTATACATCAGGTTCATCCATACGGACAGCTGGGAATTTGTCTAGTCAAAGCGCCATGAAAAACCAGCGCATTTTCCCTAAACCTGCACAACTACGATAGTATTTCAGCGAGTTGACCAATCTTCACCACTATCCATTCGAGAACAGTTTGTGAGATGTTTCACATTTATAACTTTTTTGATTTCTAATTGTTCTGATGTGAGTCATGCAAAAGTTGGTGAAGATCTGTTCTCTGGTTCAGAAGATTATGATTCTCAACACCTGTTTTCAGGTATTGTTGTCACTTCGTTTTGTCTGACCACATGTATTCCTATGACAAAATGGGCGTGTGTGCGGGTTCAGAATGAAAAGCGAGTTTCGCATCGCACTATTTCAAACATTCAAGTTTTTTCAACAATAAACGCTTCAGCATGCAGTATGTCCTTCTGTGTGAGTCTTTTGTTGAGATTCTGATGCAAACCACACCGTTTTAATGTGAGACGGGACTTATAGTGCCCGGATAAACCCGATCAAAATTCATAAACTCGATCAAATTGTTTTTTTGAGAAATCAAGTTGATATAATTGCACTGATCTTGAAATTTGCATTTTTATCTCACCACATCACAAATTTCGTGAGAGTTCTTCTCTAATATTTTAATGGTTTAGATCAAGATTGGATCCCACATAAATGCGTCTCACGAGATTGACATTTCATGAAATGACAAAGATAGTTAGGATAAAAGAGATGAAAGAATGATAGCAAAGAGTTATGGAGTAGTTGCTTCATCTTTCACAGTTCGTTCAGATGAAGGCCGGTTGAGCTCGGTGGAGACAGAGTATGTCAAGTGGGAGTGGAAGGATTTAGAGGTGAGTCTATTGGAAATTGAGAGCCAGCGGGATGATCTGGAACAGTGGATGGAGAGAGGAGCTTTTGGGCGAGTTTTGGAGTATTGGTTGGGAGTCGGAGTGGGCATTGTTGAAGGAGAGAACGAAAAGAGATGGCTCTTTCATGCCCAGCCCAATCCCAGAAAGAACACTCACATGGAAGGACCAAAGCTGAAGAGTAGAGAAAGGGATAATTCATGAATGGAGAGGGTGAATGACACACATTAGGACGTGCGGGAGGTTGCTTGCAGTTCCGAGAATGTGTTCAGGTCGACTTCGTCTGATTCATCTTTGACGTTCTCCGCCGACCAAGAGCGACAGTGAGCGAGTCGTAAACGAGGTCCGGATGAGTGGGACACGTAGCCGATTCTAGTGGTGGCGGAGGACAGTTTGAACCAGTATTGCTTCATTCCGATATTGAGAGAGTCGGGAACGTTCTATCAGTTCATGTCTTCATGATCTGCTGTCGGAGTTGGATGGCTGGAACCTAATGGTGAGAGGCTTCTGCGTGGGCAAGTTGAAGAGTGTGAGTGTGGCGCTGGTGTGGGAGTTAGAAGGTTCAGACTTTGCTGACAATGAGCTTTGTCGTTCATGAGCTCGAGGAGAAAATGATCGAGTTAGAGATGTACTGTTGTGGAGGGCGTTGAAAACTACTGACACAGGAGCATAAAGAAGAAGAATAAATGTGAAAGATTGAATAGAATGAAGAGGGGGGCGAGAATGAACAATGGTTAAGCGGTGAAAGGAGACAACAAACTGATTCATCGACAAACAAAATTGCCCTCTGACTTCAGCACAAGACCATCACACCTGCTCCTTGGTCATCTCAATTTAAAGTTGGTTTTCTCGAGTGCAGTTGGTTTTCTGAACTGCAGTTGGTTTTCTGAACGACCGTTGGTTTTCTGAACGACCGTTGGAAATCTGAACGACCGTTGGAAATCTGCAAAAAAAGTTGGTTTTAAACCTTATCGGTGTGGATGTTTGATCAAAACAAATTGTACAAATGGACGAGTTGGTAGATACAAAGACTTCCACTGTTGGGTCCCAGGTTCGAATCCCGGGATCTCCAACTTTTCTTAACAGGATTTTTCTGACATGATCATTCATATTTTTGTGAAATTATTGCAGTATTCATGATCGGATGAGTAATGTTCGACAATTGGATTGAGAGTCTGGAAAGATTGGACGGTCAGAAAGGCCTCTATCTCTGATTGTGTTTTAACAATCTCATCCTCTCATCGCTCAGATACGATTGAGGGACACGGTGAAGGGCTTTCCCATCCTTTCGAATGCTTGGGCAAGCCATGACACATGCTGAATCTCACTGTTTGATGACCCCTCCTGAGCGATTGGATCATGATGAAAAATGGAACCGTGAATTGAACAGGAAGAATGGACACTCAAAGAAGAGTTAAAAACACTCGACATCGACTCATCTTCACTCAGGCCTAGATCACTCTCGAGAAATGTGGGTCCCTTGTCATTTTCCAGCGAAATCCATGCCTACTAACTGTGTCCACATTGGATTGTCAATCAGATCCTCAACAATAATCAATAGCGAAGTCTCATCAATCAATTCAGGTTTCTGAATCAGATAATCTCTCCTCTGTGCATGCAAATATGGCATACCTTTCATCCACACGCCAACGGGAAATCAAAAGATGATGAAAACTCGTTGTATTCTGATGCAAATGCGACACTGTATTAACTAACATAACCAAACGACTCGAAATCCTCCATCTCCTCGATATCTTTCCTGAATACGGTCGAGATCACACGACACATAACTATCCTCTTCCGATCGAACGGAATGGATTCATCTATGTCCCTGTCAAGCCGACAAACTTTGAACTCAATTTAAATCCCTTCCCCATGACGACCTTATGGATGGTGTCGAGGGGACGATTCTCAATCCCCATTTGCATCGTCAAGAACGTCACCCCGACAGCATCGTCGACGTCTTCCCCAACAGCCAGGTGATGACATTGAAAAGACTCCCTCAACACAAATGGGAATGTCTGGGCGTCCTCGACCTCGCCACATGCACTATTGGCAGCATCCTTCGATGAGGGACCAGAATTACAACTCGGACGAGTTCTATCCCATCATCGTGGAATCTCTCGCCCATCAATACCCTCCTCGTCAGCAGCAACCGACATACAATCAACAAGTGCTTGTTTTGAAGATGTCCAAGCAGATGTGCCCAGTCAGGAGTTCCCGATGACCATCAGATCTCTGATGCACTCACAACAGGAGCAAGCGGAAGATACTCGACTCCCACCTCTCTACTCAGACGATGTTATGACGTATCCCTCCATTCTCATGTTAAAGCCCTTGAGAATCGAAACAAACACGAACACCCTCCAGACAAGGTCAACGATGTCCAGAACCCGCTTGTCGATTCTGGACGAGTTGTTGTTGCCTTCCCAGATCAACAAAGTACTTCTCTCCTTCCTTTCTCAGAACGAGCACAGCACTGTCCGTTTACAGGCAAAGCGGTATGCCAAACAGAAGCCCGACTCCTCTCAAACAGGGAGGGTTTTGTGAACCAACAGCAACAGCACATCAACCCACAGTTTCCACAACAATCGTCTGCTGCCATTTACGTAGAATTCCCAGTCATATCGTCGTCCACTGCAACAATCAGAGAATCAGCCATTCGATGAAGAATATGCCACATCTCGCGCCAACCAGCTAACCGAACGAGATTTTTCTGGTTCTTTCTGCACTGCCTCCACATACACCAATCAAAACAGTCAGAAACAACACATCAATCCGAGCCAATCTCGCACCAAAGATACCCACAGGAAGACATCCACCACTTCACCCAACCCTCCTTCTACAAACCCCAATCTTCCACTTCCTACTTTCTTCCCATGTCCTCCAACTCCCATCAAGTTGCCCTCAACGCACACATTGTGTGGTTCCCGCATTACGAGACTGACCTCGCATTCTGATGGAGTAGACAGGATCAGCCGATGCTGTCCACAACTGGCGTTTCTATTTGTCGATTCCGACATATCCGATGAATGTGGCACCGACACAAATTCAGTCGAAGTCGCCAACACGCGGGAAGAAGGATCAGACGGCGAGAAGGCTGGCGAACGAGCTGAGAAGGTTGCTGCTGATTTCCAATCCCTCGTCGACTACTACGATGATCTTGACATCATCAATCAACTCTGAAGAACAGCGACATCCTGTCGAACAAGATGGTGTGAGTCGGAGGCGATGGCTGGGCTTACGATTTCGACGTCCACTGCATCGATCATTTCCTCCACTTTGGCGAGGACGTCCGCGCCGTGATATGGCTCAGATGTTCACAGGAAGGCAAAATCTCGCTTTCTTTGAACAAGAAAAGACTGTGCTCGTTCACGACTTGCACTGTTTCACCAATACTCTCCCACATATCAACAGCAACACTTCCATCTCTTCATACACGCTTGCCTCGCTCAGTCCAACTGCACATTCTTCTCTCGCCGTCACGTCCATAGGCAATGTAACTTTCACAACGACGATCATCAACGATCTGACGTCAACAACCACCCTTTTCTCGATCACAAAGTCAACAGTGTCGTTCTCTCCTCTCCCTTCACCGATTGTGGGTCAACGAGCTCATCTCTCATCGATGCCACACTAACTGAATCCGTGTCTCTTTCAGTCGTTTATGTCAATGTGTTTCAAGATCTAAAACAGCCACCACCGCGGCGGGTCAGTTGAGCATCACCGTCACTGTCAACTCTGACGCGACTTGCCGCACAATCACACTGTCTGTGGACTCTGCCTTCACTGAAACAAGCGAGACACTAACATTGACCAAAATGGATTCATGGCCATGTCAAGCTGCTCGTTCACCTCTCGTCTCGATTGGGTCGGGCTAAGCCCTGAGTGGAACAATCGGCACTGATGAGGTAGAAACCATTGCCAGTTCGATCTTCGCGCCGTGTTCAGCTGCAAATGGAGGAGCTCTCTCGGTCAGTCACAGGCGGACAACTCTCCATCACCTCGACAATATTTTCTGACAGTTCAGCTACCGCGAATGGAGCGGCGCTGTTCCTGGACCCCAGCGGACTCACAGCCTCACAACTGACCTCTTTGCTGCCACGAACGTCAATGTGTGTGGATGATCTGGCATTCTCCAAACTGATCGTCGTTCTTCCATCGACCCTGTCATCCGCGTCTGTCGGATCTCTGATCTCCCCACTGCCTCTGACCATCTTCCCATCATCAGAGAATGCTCGTTCTCCACGTGATCCTCCACACATGACGGCAGAGGGATCTCGATTTCATGTCCATCCAAATTCCCACCTTCAAGTCTTGTCATCGACTCAAAATTCGATAAAATCTGTCAGTGTTCGAGACGATCTGGAGAATGGATTTGCATCTCCGCCTACGACTACTCATCACTCCTCATCTCACACTCGATGTCAAAAGTCTGTCAAAATGTCAGCTTCAGGCCCATCTTTCGATGTGACAGTCACCGCCTGCACATACACATCCTGCTCAACAACCTCCGAGACAACTTTGGCGTACTCCATCGCGCACTCTTTCAGACACAGTTCATCCTCACTGGAACAGCAACTATCACAACATGCACGTCACAGTCAATGTGATTAGCCGACGTACTCCACCCACGCCTGTGTCTAAGCTGATGCCTCAATTGTTTTGGTGAATGAGGATGCCGCTTCTTCGATTGCTGTTCGTTTTCTTCTCGCCGTCATTCTCCTCGTTCGCCAGTATCTGAACACGCAACGAATCACTCATGTGGTGATCTGTGGAACTGGAACGACATTCTTGGCATCGCCAGCGAAACATGTGAGCCGTGTGTGCAGCTTTCTTGACAAAGCACTTGATGGTGACGGGGTGATCCTGGTTCATTCACCTCAAGGGCACAACCGCGTGATGCTGATTGAGTCGATTTTTCTGATTCAGCGCTACAGTTGGTGAGTGGAGCGATGGAAGTGACGTCGCTGAGCCGGCGGACTCGGATGAAGGGATCGTTCGTTTCGGGTTGAGAAGCATGCTGGAGTGATTAATCGTCTTGTGCAAACGCCTCGTCTTTTGCAGGAATCGTTCACTCTGCACAACACGTCGTTCAACCAGGCAGCGACTGGCTCAGTCTGCGCTGCGTACTGCTCCGAAAGTGAAGTTCCCTGCTCACTGGCGCCGTGTGTCGTGAAACTGAAATCGAGCTCGTCGACGAAACGACCGCAGAGACGAGAACCTGACAAGCGGGACGGAGCCAGCGGGATCGATTCTGCAGTCCGGCGATGCGAGGAGACACCGAATGCCGCTGAAGTTGGCGAAAACGAGCCCGCTTCTTTCGCGTGTCGCCCGCCGCTGACCAGCGCTTGCCGAAGCTACACTCCACTCGGATTGACGTGCCGCAGATTAATGTTCAGAATGCCCGCACAATTGTTGGGGCATGCGACGATTCTGGAATTGATGGAAGCTGGAAACCGAAACTGTCAGCTCTTCGGACAATCGAACAAAACGCCCTCCGACGGAAGGATCGGCCGGGCACCTTCCTGAACGGCATGCCCGGCCGCCCACACTCTCACAAGTCTCGTCCGCAGCGTCACTGGATTCGCTGGCCTCCTCGTCGTGTTGATTCGCCGACGCGCGACGAACGAAGAAAGCGAGTCGGTGATTGAACTGAACCCCACCCCGCCTCATTGTACACAGACCAGCACTTCCTGCCGCTCTCGCCCACACCGCACACCCTCCGTCGGCAGCGGACAGCAACACAGACCGCTCTCGCCCCTCGTCGCCCACACTCACAAACCCCTTTCGCCTGAAGGACCACGCGAACTTGAACGAGCCACCGAGTCCTGTTCTTGTGACGATGCACCGGTTCTCGCGCGGGGATGCGCTCGCCGCAACACTCGAAGCCAGCCCCAAAGTTGGTCTCGCCTCCACAACCCTCCCACACCCTCCCTCTCTTCCCATAACACGAAAGTGTGCATTCTGCGAGTGTGAAGAAGATAACACGGACAACATCCGTCGCGAAGGGAAGGCTGTGGCTGCGAGGCAGAAGCGCCATTTCTGATTGTTTCTCCGATCGGATTAGGTGGATCTGCCGTCGTGGTCCGTTCCTTCGGTTCGTGTCCCATCCTCTTCTTTCCGCGTTCTGTTCTGCTTCGAAGCTCGTCATCATTTGGCTGTCCTGTTCTGCGCTGAATCTCGCTGTAGCTTCTGTTCTGGCAGTGTCTTCTCTGTGCGTCCTGCCCTTTCTTGCCTGTACATGAGACGATAGAGATTCGGAGGGATCTGAGGCTATTATCGTTTTACCCATTCTTTACCAGTTTCTGAGCCTATTTTCGCGAATATTTTGTTTTGATTGCTTGTGACATGCACTGAATGAATTGAAGACGTGATATTGTCTTGTTTCCGAAATATTGGTTGCGCGTTCAAAAACAAACTGGATTTGTGCAGCACAGGAGTTGGGGATGACTTACTATCTGGTTCCAGCAAACAATGAAATCCTTATCATTTGAATCGAGTGCGTTTCAACCGTCCAACCAATCTGGGATGGCAGCAGAGAATGACGAGAATTGATGGCTTCAGCATTCTTGATCTCCGCTTCAAACTTCAGCTGCGTCGCAAAATATGTTCACGGAAGAACAAATTGTTGTTCCAGATCGAGTTGTTCCTGTCTGCACGGATCTTTCTACAAGTTCACATTAACAACCATCTGTTCGATGAGACCTCGTTCGGCGTTCTTGCAAGAAATGGGTTTCTTTGGTTTTGTCTCATCTGTTGAGAAAATAGTGGGGCAGTCAGGGACTAAGTTTCTTCAAATCGAGTGCGATTCAGTGTCGATTCGTTATTGTGCCAGTGGAGACCCCAAAATGAGCATTTGAGTTGTCAGTGTATTCATACCCAACCATGTCATCACATCGAGTGATCCAAATAAATTCGCTGTGGTTTCGTGTGCAAAAGGAGAATGTTGTTTCAACCCAAAGAGTCATCAAGACCTTCCTCCTCGCAAGCTGGCCATGATGTCCTTGTTTCTCCTTTGCACTTCGGGTTTTGCGTCCTTCCACATCAACAGAGTCCATCTCAGGTACGATAGGCCTTGATCGATCATTTCAACGGTGGTGAAGTGAATGAAGCAATTATGATGGCGACAGAGAACGGGGGGCAGCTGAAAGAGTGAATTTTCTCGTAGAAAGAGCGCATCGCATTGGCTCCAGAAGCAGAGTCATAATGCTGATGTCGGATTGTGGATGTCGAATATGGAGTAGTGACGACATGATCTCAGAAAACCCTCAAGTGGAACAAGGAGATCCGAAAAGATGATGTGGAAGAACTGAAGTTGTTCTGGAATCACAGAAAAGTCCCTAAAATAGATGGAGTCGCCGAGCTGAGAGATAGCGAACAATGATTCTCACGAGAAGAATCATGTGTTGAGGCTTCAGATGATTCTCTCTGCTCGCAGAATGAAAGCGGAGGAGTCAGAAGAATTCGGCTTCCACAAGTTTGAGTCGGTCACGAGTGTCGGCCATTTATGCGTTGTATCCAGAAATGAAAGTGCTGAAAATGATATTGTTTCATTGCTACAGGATAAAAGGGAGACCAGTTTCTGCGAACAGTCGACAGGTTCGATTCGGTGATGGACGAGGTCAACAGAATCTCGCCGCAAGTGAACAGTTTCTTGGGCCCAGGTGCAAGTTTGTCCAGCAATCGGCAGGCCTTTCGGGTTTCAGACTTTCAAAGACGGCCTTTCACAAGTGTCGCAAGTGAGAAAGACTCGAGATGCATCAGAGATGTTGGTGATCTGGAGACAGGTTGACTGTGAAGAATGGTTGCGGCAAAATCTCGTGTCCGGTTGGGAAAGATGCGATTAAAAGAGATTCTGTGTGGAAGGAGCTGGGTCTGTACGAGAAGAGGGAGTGGAAAAGATCGGATTCATTCCCTTCGGTCTCTTCTTTGATATGCCCCCGCTGGAAGACAAAGTGAGGTGCACACGTGGTTAGGCTGCCTTGTTCCGCTTTGTTTGCTGGTGTTGCGTTCTCTCTCGATGCCAGTCGTGGATCTGACGGTTAACGTATGGTTGAGAAGGAAGGAGGCGGTGGATTGCAGCAGCTGAAATGGAGGA